>PVJS01007807.1:0-54928 GCA_004027185.1 Glis glis | reverse complement strand
CTGCAAATGATGTGATTTTGTTCTTCTTTGTGGCTGCGTAAAATTCCATTGTGTACATATCCCATAGTTTTGTGATCCATTCATCTGTTGATGGACACCTTGGCTGGTTCCAAAGTTTGGCAATTGTGAATTGTGCAGCTATAAACATAGATACACATGCATTAGTCTGGTAATTAGGTTTTAGTTCTTTGTGGTAGATTTTTAATACCATGATCTTTTCAATGTTGATTGAGGTTTTTATACTTTGGATTCTAAGGCACTGTTCAGGTTTCATTTGGAAGATACTTGGAGTGTACATTAGCAGTGTTTTTATGACTAAATACACAACCAATAATGGGAAATATATTATTGGGGGTCTTTATTCTGTCTAATTAAATATGTCTTTGGATAGCAAAAAATTACCACAACAATGAAGTAGAGGAATTTTATCTTGGAATTTGGCTATGGAAAACTCATAACTAAGCATTTTTAATGAAATATTATTTTGGTTGTAAGTGATACATTTCATAGACTGTGGATAATAGTTGTAATGAAAAAAAATAAGTAAAAAAAGAAAAGCTGGGGCAAGGCAAACCTGAGGAGCACAGGGATGATGGCCTCTGGAGAGAAATCTGCACGTTTAGTTTGCCCTCTCACAAAATCCTAAGAGATTTCTTAGGCCTGTTCTCTCCTGGTCTGAGTATGTAATAATTCTATGCTTTATTAAAAGTAACAAAAAACTATCTCATAAAAGTTAGGTTATTTTCTTTCTAGAAATCTTATGGCTGATGTCACATCATAGTCTTTTTTGGTAGTATAATATATTAATAACAATATGTTTTGGGCAGTTTTTAATTTTATCTTCTACTTAATGTTGATATAAGACTATGTTCACTGATTTACAAAAAAACTAACATTGTGTTGTGACTGTAAGAGGTCTTTGTAAATAATATTGTATGATTTTTATTGTAGTGAAATAATAACACATGGAATTCTTTCTGTGTGTGTGGGGGGGTGCACTAGGGATTGAACCCAGGGCAGTCTACCTCTGAGCTACACCCCCAGCCCCCCTTTTTTTTTGTATTGAAACAGGGTCTTGCGAGGATGCTGAAAGTCGCATTATGTTGCTGAGGCTATCTTCAAACCTGTAGTCCTCCTGTCTCAGCCTCCCAAGTACAGGGATTATAGGAATGGAATTATATATTTATAACATAAATTGGGATAGAAATAAAGGGAGTTATGAAAAACAGTAAATACATAAAATTGCACTGCTTTCTGATTATAAAGTAGTCATTATAGATGTAGTGAGGCTGTGAAGAACCCACTGCCCTTGCATTGTGATAGTGGCAGGATAAATTTGGACAATTTCAGGGAAAAAGAAGAAATTTGGCAATTTGTGAAAAAAGACTGGAAAATATTTAAATCTCTTAACTAATTTCAATCTAAGACTAAAGAACCAGTGAAAAATTTGTCCAGATTCATATATATAAAGATGTTCGCTGCAGCATTATTTCTAATAATGAAAAAGTAAAAATAACCATAATTCTAAGATTTGGAAATAGTAAAAAAACAAATTATAGTATATACCTAAGATGGAATACTATATATACCTTAATATATCTTTGTTGGTACTGGGAATTGAACCCAGGGGCACTCTACCATTGAGCTACATCCCCAGCCCTTTTTATAATTTACTTTGAGTATAACTTTCTAAGTTGTCTACGCTGGCTATGAACTTTCGATCCACCTGCCTCAGCCTTCTCAGTAGCTTGGATTACAGGTGTGTGCCATCTTTCCTAGCTAAAGTAGGCTTTTGAAGAATAGCTGACAAATTAATTATGAAGTGGGAAAAAGTCCTTGCTTTTGCATGTATATTTTATTCTAATGTATTTACTTATAAAAAGAAGATACATACCAAGAAATATAATGACATAATTATGTTACTGATAAGGACCATACTTCATATTTTCATTTTATTTGCACTTTTACATGTTTTCCAAATTCCCTACAACGACCCTGTATTTGTGTTAAAATACTATAGACATTTTACATTTAAAAAAATAAAGTATTTGAAAAGTAATTTAATATATTAAAAAAGCTGAAAACAAGGATGTGTTTTCAGCTTTATTCTAAATATACCAACAACTGGCTAATATGTAGAAAAATACATATGGCATTCTTCTTAAAACATACTCAATAATATCTATTTTGATTTGCTAAGATTTGCCATGTCAGAAACAAAGAGGGTAAAATTACATTTGATTTCATTGTTTATCTTATTATATATATCTCATAAAATATAAATATCTTCAGGTCGGTGTTACTCAGTGTGATATAATATTTATAGCAATTAAGGACTAATTATCAATAATTGTTCTAGTGGGGGGCCATTTCTCAATTATTCTCTGCATTCTGCAGAGCTGATCCATTCTCAGTTTGCCCACTGGTTCTAAGTGATTTCCAATGGTGTGGAGCTAAAGGAGAAATGAACCAAGTCCATACTCCAATGAAGTGCCCATTTAAATGATCATATGTATTCTCATATAAAATGATGATGCTAGTATTGGCCAGTTGAAAAACCACATACTCTAAATTTAAAAAAAATGTACTTATGTTCTTTTGCTCAAGAAGTAAAGCTTACTATGCCACAAGCTCCTTACTATGCCACAACACAACTCATCTTATTTCTTACGAATTTCATTGGGGATCCAAATTTAGTCTTTCAATAATTTTCATCCACATATGACTACCCTGTCTAGGAACTGAACTTATAATTTCAATCTCATTAGCACTATATTCTAACCTTATTCTGACTCTTATTTATTATTTAAAAATCAGCAAATGGAAAATTATCTTCTTAAGCTTAGTGTAAATTAACAGTACTCATTTTATTCTTTCTAGCAAAAGGCTTATAGTAGTGAAAGATATTGAAGTTACTAGACCTTTACACAAGTAGTTTGAGTTTGACAAGAAATGAATGTAAAAATTGATTTAAACAGTAACTGAAGCTGGACGTGGTGGTGCATGCCTATAGTCCCAGTTACTTGGGAGGCAGAGATAGGAGGATCACAGGTTTGAGGCCAGTCTCAGCAACTTAGTGAGACCCTATTCCAAAATAAAATAGGGCTGGCGTTGTAGCTCTGAAATAGAATGCCCTGGGTTCAATCTCCAGTACCAAAAAAATAAAAAATAAAAAACAAGAAGGGTGGGATGGTAGTGTAGTTCAGAGGCAGAATGCCCCTGGATTTAATCCCCAGTACCAAAATAAAAAGGATGGGAGAGGGATGGAGGTATAGCTCAATGGTAGAATGTCCCTGGGTTCAATCCCCAGTACAGTAAATCTTTGGGTTGTTAAGGTGAAATGTGAGAGAGTAAAACAAATATGCACCGAGAACTGAATATTTGCTCTATCTTGGTGACAAAAAAAAAAAAATGACTTGGTCAGAAGTCAGCACTCAGTAGCTGATAACCAACATCATCTTGGAAATTGTTTTCACAATGTTTTATCTCTGTTTGAAACATCAGTGTCTGCTACAGTTAGATGAAAAGCTAAAACACAGTCTTGTGATTTGCATTCCATCTGTCAACTTCTCAATCTCCAATTGTTTGGATTTCTGAAGTATGTCAACTTGAAGCAAGACAGTGCCCATTCCCTCCTTACAGCCTTACTTAACCTTTCTCCTCGCTCCTGGACTTATCTTTTCCCTTAAAGCCACTGAGGATCAAAGTTCTACTGATGTAAGCACACTGCATCCATGGCAAGGAGAGTTCACAGATATTGGAATAAAATGAGATGGCATTGGTATAATAAAATAGTTTTTATAGACTTGAGTGCCACACAATCAGGCTCATAAAATTAAAGGTAAGAATTTATTCCAGGATTGTATAGGGCTGAGCAATAGATTAACCTATGGAAACTCATGCTTTGCTCATGTAAATCCAGCATGGTGTCTGGAATCATTCCTAAGCCTCTGTCAAACAATGTCAGAGTGGACAGTCACGGTAAAGGGCAGAAGCTTAGCTATACTACAAAGCCAGTTTAAAGTTTCATTTTTATTTGTCTGCTGACTGTTGAATCTTTAGAGAAACTTCCAGTTCACCTTAATTAAATTAGATAATGCAATTCATGGGTTGTTTCTAGACCATTGCTCTTCTCACTCTAACGGAAATCAATGAAAAAGTAAGAGGCTACTTATAAAACAGGAAATAAAAAATGCATATAAAATTCAGAAAACCAGTTTTGATTACATGGGCAGTTTACTAACTGGCTAGAATTGGTTAACAGTAGAAATTACTCCAGCAATCGTATTTGCTATATTTTTAACTCTTTCCTGACTGAAAACAATTTTGCTTTGAGATGATTTTCTTATAACTCCTTATAAACAAATAGTATCTCCATCAGAAGATACAAAACCTCGCTTTATAGATGACTGAAGGTTAATGCTACTAATCTATTAAAGGGAAAGGCACATTCTGTCCTTTCTGGGTTTCCTTCTAATGACATAGAAAAACAAAGCTATCAGTAATACCACGCCATGTAGGAAGCAATAACCACTTGTATTTTTTGTGTGTGGTATAGGTCTCAAACTTGAGATCTTCTGTCTCAGCCTGGGAATACAAGCATGCACCACCAAGCCTGGCTACTTGTATGTTTTAATAGGAGAAAATTCAGTTGAGGAGATTCTGCATTTTTCTCTCTATTTTGCAGAAATAATTACTCAAATATTTATTGAACACTTAATATAAGCTAGACTCTGTTCTTTTAAAGGGGTAAAGATTTTGCCTGTAATCCTAGTACTTGGGAAGCTGAGACAGGAGGATGGCAGGTTAAAGGCTAGCCTCATAAATTTAGCAAGAACCTCAGTAACTTAGCAAGACCCTGCTTCAAAATGAAAAAAAAATTTAAAAAAAGGCTGGAAGTTTTACTCAAGGGTAAAATGCCTTTGGGTTTAATTGCCAGAACTCAAAACAACAAGAACATCAACAAAAACAGCAACACAACACAGTTCTTGCCTCTAAAGTACCTACAATCTTGTAATGTAAACATTTAAGTATATTGAAGGTTATACTAAAAAGAGGTGGTGGCGTACGCTTGTAATCTCAGTACTTGGGAGGCTGAGGCAGGAGGATCGGGGTTCGTGGCCAGCCTCAGCTACTCAGTGAGGCCCTCTGCAACTTAGTGAGACCCTGTTTCAAATTAAAGAATAAAAAAATAGGGCTGGGGGTGGAGCTCGGAAGTAGAATGCCCCTGGGTTCAATCCCCAGTACCGCAAAAAAAAAAAAAAAAGAGGTAGTTATATGTCATCTAGAATGAACAGGTACCCACATGGGGGTGGTCATGGGATTGAAAAAAGGAAATAAATCTTGAAGAGCAAGTAGGAGTTACAGAGCTCACCCAAGGAGTGCTCAGTGAGTCTCTTCAGGTCATTGGCTGCAGCGTGATGTGTTTGCTCACAGACTGGATAGGGCTGGGACAGAAACAACATAACAGAAGCAGAAGTAACAAAATCATAGTAGTAGCTAAAGGAACAGAGTTTCTACTTTGTGCCAGGCACTGTCCTAAGCAGTGTACTTGCAAAGCTGATAGGCACTTTGGTCAGAGTTGACCACTGGAGTGGTAAGTATAATATTGTGTATCACAGTGTGAGAGAGAACCACTGAAAAATTTCAGCAAAACAAAACAAAACTCAGAACTCATATTTATAGTTTAGAGAGCTCCCTAGGCAGGAGTATCGAGGGTGGCTTGGAAAGAACTAATCCTGGGGGAAGTTCTTGCATCAGTTCAGAAGGCAGATGGCAAATATCCTGAGGCCGTTCACTTCTACCATTAACTAAAACCCTGTTGAATATTTTAGCATATCTAACAGAATCTTCTAGCTATGTATAGGCAAGTAGGGGGTCTAGAAAACAGATAAGTAGGGCAAAAGGGAAAAACTATAAATGAATAAATATAATTAAAAATGATGGTTAAAAGAAAATAAAAATCTATTTGGCCTAATATCTGTTTCAGAATAGTATTGCTATAACACATTGAGTAGATAGGCTTTGTCTTGTGACCCAATAAAGTTGGTTTTAGAAAGTGATTGTTTAGAATATTCTTTAACCATATAGCATAATGGTTATTTTATAATAAAAATATCTTGATTGCTTAGAAAAGTTGAGGAGATTTACTAGGTAAACCTGTCCTGAAGAGGGTCCAAAATTTAAGTCATTACATCAAGTATTTTATTTCATTTTATTTTATTTATCATTATTTTTTTGGCACTGGGGATTGAAACCAGGAATGTTCTACTTCCAAGCCCCACCCCTAGCCCTACTTTATTTTTTATTTTGAAGCATGGTCTCCCTAAGTTTCTGAGGCTGTCCTAGAACACGCGATCCTGATCCTCCTGTCTTGGCCTCCCAAGTACTGGGGTTATAGTCATGTGCCACCATGCCATCAAAGTCATACGTTTTAGAATAAAGCATATAGTTGAACTTGTTTTATGATGCATTTAATTTCCTTAGGAAAATAAAGTAATTGAAGGCAGTTTAAAATGAAAACAAAGCCAATATAAATATTCCATCTTAATAAACAATTCTGGAGCTGACTTTATACTCAGTGTAAAGGCAAAACTATAAATAGCTGCATATCACTTTTGAGGTAGTAATCTATTCACAGAGGCACTTTTCAGCATTTTGATTTATGCTTCACTATAATTTTATGGCTCAAGAGTTGATGCTTAATCAGTAGGACTATGTTAACTAAAACCATTCAGTGGCTCATCTTTAAGACTTCTTTTGTAAACCCCAACATACATATGAGGACAATTTGAAGTAAACACCTTCCCATTTCAAGTGTTTGGTTTTTAAAAGATGCTTGATTGGCTTTAAGCATGTTGAATGCAATAATAACATTTGAAGTATATATGTACATCAATTCTAGAAGTACCTAGGTAAAATATATTTGCTTTCTTACCTCTAGAGGAAAATCTATATTTCAGGATATTTCAAGCTATCTAAGGTTAGGTCTGGCTGAAGACATTAGTTATTTTTGTTGCTCAGTGTTATTTTGATGACATAATAGGTGACTTATAAAATAAGCATGTAAATAATAATAATAAAAGTAGTCAAATTAGTTTCTAAATTATCAAAATATTAATATTAGTTTTCACTAAACTTTTGGTCTATTCTTAAGTAAAATATACACGTCATCATAACAATGATAGCAAGATAATGATTAAAAGAAAAATTATAGTGGTTTATAATTTATTAACCAGGTACTGCATTAGTCATGTTACATTTCACTTTTCCTTCACATGAAACTGATGAATCAAATGTGATTATTATTCCCATGTTATGAATGAAGATTGTGGCTTGGAGAGTTTCAGTAACTTTCCATATTTCCAGTTAGGATCCAAGATTAGCTGCCTTGATTCTAAAGTCAACATTATTCATCATTATTCTATATAGTTTACATTATTTGATTACAAACAAAAATTTAAACTAGATTATAATTCATTGCATAAAATCAAATATTCAACTTAGCAGTTATTAAGTTATTATGCATCATCTCCAAATTTTCTCATTTATACTTGACTCTGTGATGCTCTGACTCTGTAAACCATATTTCTCTTTTGCCATTTGGCTTCCAATAAGCTTCTTTTGATAGGGGATATTAAGGAGAGACTGGAAGAAAGGGGGAAAAAGAAAGGACATCCTTTTACCTGTTTACTTGTACTGTACTGTAGCTGCTTGACAATCATCTAATGTTTGATAATTAAGTCAAGATGATAGCAAATACTACAATAAAATCCTTCTGCATTTCTATGATTATTATTATTTTTTTTGCAGTACCGGGGATTGAACACAGGGGTGTTCTACCTCCAAGCTACATCCCTGGCCCTATTTTTTATCCTTTATTTTGAAACTGGGTCTCACGAAGTTGCGGAGGGACTCACTAAGTAGCTGAGGCTGGCCGTGAACCCGGATCCTCCGGTCTCCACCTCCCAAGTACTGGGTTTACAAGTGTGTGCCAACACGCCCGGCATTTCTATGATTATTCCACAGGGAAACCTATATAAACTAAAGTTTCTAAATGAAATAGTATTCATATTTTAAGCCTCATGATTAATATTTTACTCCTCCCTTTTTATTTGTTCTGTTACTATTTTAACGTTCACTTTTAAATCTATTCTCATTGTCCTGATTATCATATCCTATCTCATGGCTTTAAATGTTATTTATATGCTAATGATTCCCAAATTTATATCTACATTCCAGATATGGCCCTGAATTCCAGATTCATATAGCCAACTGTCTAACTGACATTTCTACCCAAATGCCTAATTTGCATTCAAAATTTAGACTGTGCACAACTGAACTCCTATACATTTACTTCATGGAAACTGCTCTTCTTATTGTCTTCCCCATCGTAGTTAATGGCAACTCCATACTTCTAGTTGCTAGGTGAACACTTTTGAGAATCATTGACTCTCTGGGAAAGCAAGGGTTAACAACTGGCTTTAAATCTATTTGCTCCTGTAACCCATCTAGGAAGGAAAGAGATGATCCAGTTAGACCCTTTGTAGACATGCCAGTGATGATCCTCATAAAACACAAATGGCATTCACTACTAAGAAGTATTTATCTATGGAATGCTTTTAGTGGGATGTATCTGGTCTGTGTAGAATAGCTTACATTGAAAAATACCCCAAAAAAACAGAAATAAAACACATGCGTATGGGGTTATAAGGCATGGTTCCCTGAAAAAGATCATATAAGTTATGTAATTAAAGAGCTATAGAAAGGAGATGTTTCTTATGTAAAATGACTCCTTTGATGCAAGCATATATTACTTAAATGTCTCAATCCAAACCAGAGCTTGTCCTCAGGAAAGAAAAGGACACATTATAAAGAGTTGCACCTGACAGTTTCACATCTTCCCACGGGTCAAATGCTTAGCTTGCATTTGGCTTCTAGCTGAATCTATGAATTTTTGGCAAAGTTAATATTAGGCAAGATTTATAATTCATATTTTGTCTGTTTTGACAACCTGACCCTTGATTTCATCTCACTTTACACTTAACGATAGTCAGCATATCCTACGAAATCTACATCTAAAATATGTCTGCTGCTCTTCTACTTCTCTACCCTTCCTAGCATACCATCATGATCTCTTTATTGTAATATTCACTTAGTTTTCTGTGACACTGCTACTTCTGCTCTTGACCTCCATCATTCTATTCTCTATTAATTGTATACTAAAGCAATTAATCCTTAAAAAATGCAAGGGGATAATGTCAACCCTTTGTTCTAAACCGTTCCAATCTTTCCCATTTTTCTGAGTAAAAGCCAAATTGCAGTCAAGCGTGGTAGCATATACCTGTAATCCCAGTACTTGGGAGGCTGAGACAGGAGGATTACAGGTTCAAGACCAGCCCCAGAAACTTAGGGGACCCTGTTGAAATTTTTTTTGAAAAATGAAAGAAAGAAAAAGGGCTGGGGATGTAGCTCAGAGGTAGAATGGCCCTGGGTTTAATCCCTAGTTCCAAAAGAAAACAAAATAAATAAATAAAAATGAATAAAAAGCCAAGTTCCAAAGTCTAGGTGATTTGTGATCCCTCCCCCTTCAATCTTCTGACCTCATCCTCTACTCCTTTCCCCAAATCACACCGCTCAGGCACACTGGATTTGTTCACTGACCATGCCAGGCATTCCCTCATAGCAAGGTCTTTACCGTTGCTAATGCTTTTAGCTGGATTTCTGCATGTTATTTACTATCTACTTTAGAACTTTAATTCAATGTCCCTTTCTCAGAAAGGTCTTCTTTGGCCATTTCAATAAAATTGCAATTTCACCTCTAATATTTCCTATCCATCGTCCATACTATTTTACCCTTAACAATTGACACTCTTTAATATATCATATATTTTTTCTACTTATTATATTTATTATTTGTCTCCCTCCACTGAAACATAAGCTCCCATCAGTAAGGATTTTTTAATGTGTTGCTTGCTTTGTTGTTTTCAGATTCTAGAAAAGTACCTGATATATAGTGAGTGCTCAATAAAAATGCATTGTTTTATCATTGAGGTTGAATTTCATTATGTGCCTATTAGCCATTTTACTTTGTTCTAAATTAATTACTTGTGATTTAGCTCATATTTCTTCCTAAGGGTTGATCTTTTTGCTATTGATTTGTGAGAACTCTCTGCATATGGATGCTATTAAATCTTTAAGTTGCGGTGCATTTTTACTCCAAAAGGACTGCTTTTCTTACTGTATTCCCCATTTCAGTTAATTGACTTCCATCCTTCCAGTTTTTTTTTTTTTTTTTTGTGGTACTGGGGATGGAACCCAGAGGCATTCTACCTCCAAGCTATACCCCAGCCCTATTTTTTATTCTTTATTTTGAAACAGGGTCTTACTAAGTTGCAGAGGGCCTCACTAAATAGCTGAGGCTGGCCACAAACCCGGATCCTCTGGTCTCAGCCGCCCAAGTACTGGGATTACCAGTGTGCGCCACCACGCCCAGCTCATCCTTCCAGTTTTTAAGAAAAATCC
The DNA here is from genome assembly GCA_004027185.1 of Glis glis. NCBI lineage: Eukaryota > Metazoa > Chordata > Mammalia > Rodentia > Gliridae > Glis > Glis glis. The sequence goes on along the minus strand of PVJS01007807.1, from coordinate 44,404 downwards.
TGAAATTCATCTTTTACTCTCTGGGAACAAAAGCATTAGTAGTAAACCTGTAATCTGTTTTCTCCCTTAAGTCATCTAGGAAAGAAAGAGTTAGCCTCATTAAATTTCTATGTAAATATGTCAGTGACAGTCCTTGCAGATGCATTTTCTTTCTGTCATTTTACTTTTTATATTCACCAAGATCTGTTACTGGAATTTCTCTTTTGTTCTTGAGGCAGAACTGTATTCTTTTGTTTATTATTTTCCTTTAAGAAATATATGGCATGGAATGAAATCTCAGTGTAGTTTTCAGTTGCATTTCCTTAATTGCTAAGGTTGTTAAACATTTTTTCATGTTTATTGGCCATTTGTATTTCTTATTTTGGAGATTTATATTTAGTTCAATTGTCCATTTATTGGTTGGATTATCCAGTTAGAATGACAATCATCAAGAATACAAACAATAATAAATGCTGGCAATGATGTGGGGGAAAGGGAATGCTTATATATATTAGTGGTTGTAAATTAGTACAACCACTATGGAGATAAGTAGAGCGGTTCCTCAAAAGACTAGGAATGGAACCACCATTATAACCCAGCCATACCTCCTCTTGGTATCTTTCCAAAAGGATTAAGGCCAGAATACTATAGGAATACATGTATATCCATGTTTATAGAAAGCAGCATAATTCACAATAGTCAAGTTATGGAACCAATTTAGGTGTTCATCGACAGATAAATGGATAAAGAAAATGTGATATAGTCACACAATGAAGTTTTACTCAACCACAAAGAACAAAATTATGTCATTTGTAGGAAAATGAATGGAACTGAAAAAATAAAGGGCCACAGGTTTTCTTTCATATGTGCTTTGGTGACCTCTATCATGTCTTAAATATATACTCAAACTCCACAGAGGCTGAACAGCTCATGATCAAGTATGTTGGTTTTATAGATGTTCACTCCCATACTCTTCCAAAGGAAATCATGATATTTTCCTTCTCCTTGATATCTATAATCACACTTCTAGAATCCAACATTGACAAATTTGTATCAACAATATTAAGAAGAAGAGCTTTGAAGATGTTTTTCACATTCTTACAGGCTTAATACAAGTCTATTATTTTCAGCAAACTTTTCATTGGCCCCATCAGACTTAAAATATTCTTTTCTTTTGTTCTTCCTCTTATTTTAAAAGATATTTTTAAAAGTTAATATATTCATATCCTAGAAAATTTAGAAGATACAAAATGTACAAAGTATATTCAGTGAAAAGTTTCCCTCTCATATCTTCATTTGAATCATCTTCCTTTCCTTACAAAGGCATCCAGCATAACCAGTCTATTGCATAATCTCCCAACACATCCTTTGCACATACATGGTCCCCCATAGTCATTTTTACTTATAGTTATACAGATGGTAGCATGTCACACACGCTGATCTGCATCTTGCTTTGTTCACTTAATATATTTTGGACATCTCTCTGTATCCATATATAGAGAAATATATATTTAGTCTCTTGTATGGTTAAATGTGTTATGTTGCACAGAAGTGTAGTTTAATTCATCAGTAATAAACAGAAATTGAAGGAAATAATTTCTTTCTGATAAGCCATTTTCTTTCTATTTTTAATAAGTACTTTAAGAGAAAAGAGGCATCTTTATGTGCCAAACTGCCTTATAATCTGCCTTCTTATGTAAACCAATCACAATGAAAACAGATAAAAGCAGTACCTTTGAGATGATTTATTTTGATATCCTGAAAGATGGCTAGTACTTATTTTCATGGTTGACATATAATTGCATACAATATCTAATCGTGAGCTAGTTATAATTAATTCTGGGATGTGGTCTCTAGGCTAGAATTGTATCCATTCCAATTCAATGTTCTGCACAATCTCAGGAAATGATTACCTGTAAACAAATAAGGCCAGCTAAATAATAGTAGACACTCAATCTACGGACTTGACACAGAATTAAAAAAAAGACTTCATTGTGATTCAAGCATAGCTTCTACATTATGAGAGTATTTTAACTTCATGATTGGTAGCAATTAATTTGTTATGGAATTGTACCCACTGCATATTAACCCAAGGAGCCAGGAAGTTTTTGGTAATGATGGGGCAGGTCTGTTACTTGGCACTTATTGCTACATCTCTATTCTCTTTCATCAACTTGACAACATGCACACATTCAGAACTGGATGTGGGCTAAGCACTCTGATTTAAGGACAAGGTAGAAAGATGAATTTGGAGCATAAAAAGGGCACCTAGAATATAAGAAACTATATGGATCTGTTGTGCAAATAGATCCTCTGTACATCATAAGGATAACAAAGTGCACTTGAAATTAAAACACAATGGAGGCCACCACAATTTTCCAAGTCTTACCAAGGGGATGAGTACCTAGGAATATGGAATGGCACTAGAGAGTTTTGTATAATTTTTAAGATCAGAATTCAGAAAAAAAAGTATACTCTGGAACAAAGTGGTCAGTGATGACATCATGAAGACTGAACAGGCTTTTGAAGAAGAATTGAGTGGGCATTTTAGATAGATGGGAATCTAAAATAATAGGTAATTGAGCCAGGCGTGGTGGCGCACACTTGTAATCCCAGTACTTGGGAGGCTGAGACAGGAGGATCGCAGGTTTGTGGCCAGCCTCAGCTACTCAGTGAGGCCCTCCGCAACTTAGTGAGAGCCTGTTCCAAAAGAAAGAATAAAAACTAGGGCTAGGGGTGTAGCTCAGAGGTAGAATGCCCCTGGGTTTACTTATTTCACTAGCATGCTTAAAACTTGGAAAGAATTAACACTTTAAGAGTTTAGAACATAAATGATACTCTAGAGTCTTGCCATAAATGTCATATGCAATTCATTCATGTACTTGTTTCAAATTCAATACTACCTTGAAGGCTTAATGTCAAAAAGCAAGTAGGCACTTCAGGGTAAAGTCCAAGGTATTTAATTACTACAAGAGCAGCTCAGTGGTGGCTCCGTCTCATTGACATTCTTTTTTGCTGCTGCAGATATATAAATTAACATTTCTGCAAGCTGTTTTCAGGAACAAAAAGGCTTCAAAATTGGAAAAGATCAAATTGATTTCATATTTACAACTAAAAGGCAGATATAAACTGCTTCATATTAAGTCCTTTCTTCTTTTTGCAAATAAAATGTATTAGTGTTTTTAATCGTGGTTTTGTTGCTGCCTTTTACATTTCAAATAAATTCAGGAAATATTGGTAAAAACACATTCAAAGCCTTAAGTGTAAAAAACTGGAAAACTTGAGAATTGAAAACTAGAAAAGTAGAAAGAAAAAAAATTAGGGATCAATCATAGCAATACAAATCGATTAGGAGTTCAAAATATCTACCTTAAGAAGTTCTCTAGTTTTATGAATTCAAGCCCATTTCCATTTCCTTCTACCACACAACTTTTTTATAGTTAGTTAAAAGGATAGTGTATATACGAAGTTGGCTCCTTAAGTGCAAATTTCAATAGGTATTCTATTATTTGCATTTAAGAACAAAACAATGATATATTCTAAATTATTCAAATTAAAGTTAATGGTCTCACTATCCCAGATAGTATGAAAGATTTGCTTTAACTCTGGGAGTGGTGATACATGCCTATAATCCCAGTACTTGGGAGGCTGACACAGGAGGATCACAGGTTCAAGGCCAGCTTCAGCAACTTAGCAAGACTCTCAGCAACCTACTGAGACCCCATTTCAAAACAAAAAATAAAACAGGGCTGGGGATATTGCTCAGAGGTAGAACACCCCTGGGTTCAATGCCCAGTACCAAGAAGAAAAAAATAAAAGTTCATATTATTAATTACCTCAGTGGGATCAACTTCTTCCCATCAATTATTTTCTAAAACGATTTTATGCCCGGTGTGGTGGTGCATGCTTGTAATCCCAGTACTTGGGAGGCTGAGACAGGAGGATCGCAGGTTCACAGCCAGCCTCAGCTACTTAGTGAGGCCCTCCACAACTTAGTAAGACCCTGTTTCAAAATAAAGAATAAAAAATTGGGTTGGGGGTGGAGCTCAGAGGTAGAATGCCCCTGGGTTCATTCCCCAGTACCATACACACACACACACACACACACACACAAAGATTTTGCTACACCCCTCAGGAGTGAGGTGGAGTCAACAAGTTCTAGTATTATTAGCCAAAAGCTGGTCAGCCATATACATCTTTTTATCTATATAATAGAAACATATTAAATAATTATTGAGGCTAATAAGAATATACCAATGGGAAAACCTTTTTGCCTTAATACCAAGCACAAGATGAGCAGTTTCTTTTCCCGAGTCAAGTTCTAAGATCCTATTGTAGCACAGAACATCTATGCTTGCGGGTACTTCACTAGTGAAGGGGGTACTCCACTAGTGAAGGACACAGCCAGAAAATCCAGCTACGGCCAAACGGAGAAGAGCGTGAGCTCCGGTCCCACAACTCAACAAATTCAGAGGAAAAGAATTTTCTCAAAAGATTATTTCAGTGACACATGAAGGGAATTTTCCCTCATTAATTATCACTCAAAGTGGTGAAGTAAAACTGGTCCTACTGAACCCATTATTTTAGAATCACCACTGAACAAAGTCAAACTTTAATTACCTGGTCATTGTTTGACTAACATTTTCACAATTTCCAAATAATTATTCTTGCTTTCTGTTCTGTGCAACTGGTGGCTTAGTAAATAACCCATCTTGTTTTTAAGTCCTTAAATTAAGATTGGCAGAGGCTGAGAATGCCTTTGTGGAGAACCCTGCATCCTCTATACTCACAGTCCTTACAGGCTTTTAGCAGGAACTATTAAATTGTTTCTGTGAGGCTATTGTGACATTAAGTGGATGTTTTTCTCAGAAAAATTCAGATGTGAGAAGGTGAAATGATGTTTCCAAAGCAACAAAAGCCATTTTGCCTATCTCTCAGACTGTCTCTCACGTGCATAAACATACACATACATGCACACTTGTGTGCACCCCCAAACTCCAGGATTTTGCTTAAATTATTCTAGTGCTAGAGTAGATAACCAGGTTATGGAGAAACCGCTATGGTATCTCCAGACTGCAGACCAGCCACACACAGTCATTTGATTCACTTATTTCCTCCACCCAAATTGTTCTTTTGTTGCTCTTTGCTGGGGAAGGGAAAACATAATTTATTTTAGCCTTTAATGTAGGGCTTTGAGATGTTGATAATTTTTTTCTCTCTTACTCTGCTTCTATAAAGCCTATGTCTTAAGTATTTTGTGATACTGAAGGAAAAAAACAGGCATATTTTTGTGCTCATAAAAATTAAAAATTCTGTGTCTGATGCAATTACAATGAGTAATCAAAATAAAAGCATTTAAAAGTCTTTATTTTAAGTAACCATTTCTAGTGTTGCCAGATTTGCTGCCAAATGCAATAGCTCAGCTCTCTTCCTCAATATAATATGCCAATTTTTCTTCAGTAAAGATTTATTTTTACTGCCATACCCCTGAGACTCATAATACCAAATATACTAGATTACTATCTTATCTTTCTGACTGACATTTTCCCCCTTCTGATGAACAAAACCAATAGTACTAGCTTTTAAAAAATAATTTCTGAGACAATGTCTTCAAGAATAAAATGGTTATTTTTATCACAGACTATAAAAGTCTAGATGTTAGTTTTTGCATTAAAACATACTAATGGAAGTATCAAACAGTAAATAGGAAAAGCAACATGCAACTAGTGCAGCTAGAATTTTTCATTTGCTAACAAATTTAACCAATTTAATTGTGGAGTTGAGAAAGAAAAAAGCAGGTTAATTAAAAGCAACAAGAATCTCATTATGTTGTAATTATAGGAAGTACACCATTCGGTTAATGTAAAATGGAAGCAAAAATAAATATAAAAGTGCAACCACCAAATCAAAAAATGACCAGTAAAATTCCCCAGGTCTTTCATACATACTGAGCAGGCTGTTTTGTAATTATTTTAAATGGAGATACTGCTCTCCCTTCCTGTTTAAAATATAAATACTCTTTAGAAAAGTAACCACACTGACTTAAATTCTTATGAAATTATAAAAGACTGATAACAGATCCTTACTTGAGAGGGGTTTTAATAAGGGCAGGATGATGGGATGAAAAGGATGAAGAAAGAGGAGAAGGAGCAAGGGGTTGACCTTGAATATGAACTTGATTTCCTTCAGAAAGTTCCTTAGGACCAATTCTGAAATTCCAAATAACACCTACCATCTGTCACATCGACTTTAACACCCTTTCTCAATTTGTTTCCCAGAAAAATAAGCCCATCCTTTTCTTCTATGGAGATTTGTTCCCATTTTTTTATGTGTCTAATCTCCCACTTCCTTCAAAGCACTTTTTCTGGTAGATTTGCTACATAGCATAGGTATTTTTCTAAAATGAATTCTAGGTCATAGAGAAAGCAGAAACCAAAGCAGACTGTACCAATTTTATAAATCCCTGATTTCCATATACCTTTTTATTAACATTCTCACAGAAATGTATTGGGTCATTACTTATTGCTGTTTTTATTCCCACAAACTTTTTAAAAATATCCAATAAGAAGCTATCAAGGAGACTATCAAATATTGACAGGCTAAACTCTTAATCCTATTATAACCATGTGTTTCTTCAGGCTTTTTGAAAAGCAAATCAACATGTCCTATAAAAAGCCTTTATGCATTAATAAAATACAAGTTTTGGTGATGAACTGAAGAAAGCCCTACTTCAGGCCAAGGAATTTCTGCAAATTGAGCAATACTGCAACCTCACTGCACCAAAGCACATGAAGACCTCAGTTCTTCAACATGTCAATACTGTGCCTTGTTATGAAATCAGAACAGACTTGAAGGAGCAGAGGGGAAGGAGAACTGCACACAGCTTTAGTTTGAAGCCTAACACATTTAATTTTAGTCTTCCAAATTTGTTGACACTTTTTACCAAAGACAGATTTAAAACATTATTAAAATATCTTTAACCTAGAATTAAAACTAATATACTTCTTGTCTAAGATTCACAGCTCAGTTTTTACTCTGTCTACTATAGGAAACATCACCTGTTGGGTATTTTGAAACCCTGTGCTCTTAATCAACTGAAACTGTTCTCTCTAGGGTCCTCATGACCTTCATATGACCCCAGTGCTCCGTCTGCCAACTCTACTGGGTTTCAAATTCTCCCATCTTTATTCTCCTTAATCTTTTGCTGCATTTTTAGCCAAGCCCTCTTAAGATAGCTTCAATGGCAGGCATGAACCCTGTTCTTTTCCCAATTCTCAATCTCCCTCACCTTCCCTAATAGACTTTATCTCTGGGCATGTCCCAGGGCTGACTTTAATTCACTCTTCTTCTATCCCTTTTGCCTTTTAGAAACTGAATGACTCTGGGTTCTGAAAATGAGACGAAAGACCAGTAGGTTAGCAGAAGGGGAATGGAGGAGGGCGGGAAGGAGGGAAAGGGGAGTATGTGCATATATGAATGTATCACTATGAATCTCACTCTCCCGTTTGGGGAGGGAAGCTTAGGGAGGCGGTGTGAGGAGGGGAACACACCAAGTGAACTTCTGTGCATATGTGAACATATCACTGTGAATGTCACTATGGTGCACAATTATAGTGCACTGATAAAAGATTAGTTAAAAAAATACATTGAAACTGGGCGTGGTGTCGCACAGAGGATCTGGGTTTGCGGCCAGCCTCAGAGGTAGAATGCCCCTGGGTTCGATTCCCAGTACCGCAAAAAAAAAAAAAAAAAAATAAATAAATAAATAAATAAATTGAGTGAATGTGGCCTGAAGCTGAACTTCAAAAGAAGAGCTTTCTTTCCAGCAGAAAACGTCTCCATTTCAGTGTTTGATGATCAGCACAACTGTATATCTTGCCTTGAGATAGATTCTAAGTTCAAACTGTGTCTGTTCCTGGGACATCCTCACATGTTCCACATCAGCATCTTGGTATCTCTTTTTCCTTCTGCCTGGAATGTTCTCCCTCACGGTACTGCTCACTCACTCACCTTTTTCAACTATTTGCCCAAATCTCTCCTTTTCAGCCTTCTTCCTACTGCCCTCTTTGATATACTATAACCTGTTACCCATTCCTCCTACTCTTCTCAAATTTGCATTTTTATAACATTTTCAAATTTCAATTATGTTTATTAATTATTATTTTTTGATCATTGATTGAAATGGATGACTTTTAAATAACACAGATTTATTTCTGATAGTTCTGGAGGTTGATAGTCTAAGGTCTGACTACTGGCTTCTTGTACCCTCACAAGGCAGAAATGGAAAAAGCTAGCTCTCTGGCCTCATCCTACAAGAGAACTAATATCTTCCCAAAGCCCCAACTCCTGAATCCCAATACCTTCCCAAAGCCTCGACTCCTACTCCCATCACATTGGAGGTTAGAATTTCCACATATGAATTCTAGGGAAGACACACTCAGTTCATAGCACCCTGATGGAAAATATCCTCTATTTTGTTTGTCAGAGGGCCTAGAACAGTGACTGGCACTTAGTAGGTGATCAGTGGCTAGTTCCCTAATTGAGTTGAAACAATTTCTGTTATCTACCACCTCCTTTTCCTCTACACTGCCAAAAGCCTAGTCCAGGTTTCTTCTCATGATAATTAGTTAATTAGCATACTAATTGCACTTCTTGCTCCCTGTCTCTTTAATCTGTCTCCTTTTCTGTTGGCTGATTTTCTTCTTCAAAACCCAAATTCATCTTCTTATTATCCTTCTTAGAAACCTTCCTTGTAAGTTTAAGTCAAAATTCAATATTCTGGAATTGAAGGCTCTGCTCTACATGGCTACCAATCACACTCAGCCTCATCTGTCCACTCCTCCATCAACTCTAACAAGCGGGCATTGGCTTTTTTCATTAAAGAAATATTTGTTGACCTCCTAGTCCTAGGTCCCATGTGTGATAAAAATAATTCATTGTCAGTTTAGGCAACAGTAACTGGAAAAATGAAACTTTTAGCAACAACATTTGTACTAAAAAGAAAGAAACTGAGACCACAGAAGAAAGACTTGATTGACTTACTCAGGTATGTGAGGTCCTGAGACAGGAATTTACGTTACAGAGAAAACACTGAGTCTCAAAAGAGAAACACCCAGGAATCACTAGAGTGGAGGAAATGCTGATGGAAGATTAGAATAACAGATCAAGCAACTCCTGAGGAACCCGCCCATGTCCTTGCACCCATTGCCTTGCCAACCTTGCTGATTGGCTGAAAAAGCATCAACGCAATAAGGCTTCTGGAGTAGCCATTCCTTTAGGGAATATAGGCATTAAAGACTTTGGTGACTGAGAAATGACCCTGCCTCATTATACTTGTATGACACACACCTCTGGGTGGAAGTTTAAACCCTAATGAAACATGCTCTGTAGGAAGTAGCATGATTAGAACACGTGAAGGCAATGTGCAAGCCTGAGAAAAACTGGTGCAAAATTGCCTAACTCCACCTGGTTCTGCCCCAGCTCAGCCTCCTAGATACTGCCCCTCTATAAATATCAGAACCTCAGAGTAAGACAGTGATTCATCTCTCTCTCTCTCTTTCTGTCTGCTCAAGCTCTCATTCTTGAGTGTATACGTTCTCATTTTATAATAAATCTCTTGCTCTGCTACTCTTATCTGACACATCCTTAAATTATTTTCTACAGAGTTAGGAACCTGGAAGGCCTGAAGAGAGGTACCCTCAGTTCCTGGAAACTTCCTCAGACCCCTGTAGCTGACAGTCCAATTATTGAAATGTCTCTTACCTCCACTTTTGTGTTCTGAGAAAGCAATTCACATCTATATTTAAAGGCTAAAGTTTATTTTACACTATGATCAGTTCTATGCATTTTAAAAGGCATAACCCCCCTCCTTTTTATACTGGCAACTGAACCTAGGGACATTATACTTCTGAACTATATCCTCAACCTTTTTATTTTTGATTTTGAAACAGGGTCTTGCTAAGTTGCTGAGGGTCTTGCTAAGTTGCCTGGAACCTGCGATCTTCCTGTGTCAGCTTCCCAAGTACTGGGATTACAGGCCTGTGCCACCATGCCCAGCACAGCATAATTCCTTTTAATAATCACAAATAACAATGTTTTGTCCTTCCACACATATTCCGATGTGCCTTTCCTCACCTTCCTTCCTCTCACTGTAAGAAATACTGATTAGTATATTATGTATGCCTTCCCATCTAAAAATTCTGAGTGGCATATTTTCCCAGTAGGTAACCTTTGCTGTGAAAGTAGGATCCAAGTTGGAGGAACAGCCTGGGAAGGAACCTGGGTCTCTCCAGAAAGGGGTCCAGGGCTTATGCTTGGGACTGGAAGGAAACTGGTATCCTTGAACAACATCACTCTTTTTCATCATCTCTAAGTGTTGCAAGGTCTCAATTTCTCATCATGGCTAGCTTTAACGATATGCAGGTAGTTTAGAGAAAAATTCAAACTTCAAATAACTGAGTATGTAGAAACTGAATGCATATCACTTAATCCATCATAAGTACAAAAATCATAAATTAAGCCATTGTAAGTAAAGGACCATCTGTACAAAACTTAGGAATGCCTAACCAGGTATGGTGGCCCAAGCCTATAATTCCAGTACTCAGGTGGCTGAGACAGGTACAAGGCCAGTATGTAGTAACTTAGTGAGACCCTATTTAAAAATAAAAATAAATAAGGTTGGGAGTATAGCTGAGTTCAACCCCTAGTAACTAACACACACACACACACACACACACACACACACACACACACACGGGATGCCTAATTTGATGTGCTTTATATGTAACACTGCTATTTACGGAAGAAAGCCACGAACAGGATCAAATGTGACTTATTTTAATATCAAGAGCTATAATATACATACATTTCAATTTCAGAAACAAACTAAAAAATCTTTGATATACTCTATATATTTTTATTTCAGTGATGTATTATTAGAAAAGTTGAGCCCAGTGTGGTGGCGCACGCTTGTAATCCCAGTACTTGGGAGGCTGAGATTGGAGGATCCGGGTTCGCTACTCAGCTACTTAGTGAGGCCCTCTGCAACTTAGTGAGACCGTTTCAAAATAAAGAATAAAAAATAGGGCTAGGGGGGTAGCTCGGAGGTAGAATGCCCCTGGGTTCAGTCCCCAGTACCACACACACACAAAAAGAAAACTCTTTGCCTGTTAAGACAGAGAATAGTATTGCTAAGGATAAGTTCAGATTTTAGTCAATGTTACTACCAAAAAATACTCAAGGAGATAAGTATCCAGAGTCTTACCGGTGGTCACAATCTCTCTTTAACATCACTAGTTCAATTAATTTTATTGAAACATAAGACAGGGCTGGGAATGTGGTTCAGAGGGAGAGTCCTTGATTAGCATGCCTGTGTTCAATTCCTAGTATTACAAATAATAATAATAATAATAACCTAAAAATAAATACAATTTAAAAGAGACAATGAAAAGCCACTATGCATCTATTAGAATAGCTGAAAATAAAACACCCATAACACCAGACGATTGTGAGGATGAGGAACGACAGGAATTCCCATTCATTGTTGGTAGGAAGTCAAAATGTTACAGCTACTTTGAAATGCATTTTGGTAGTTTCTTACAAAACTATATATTGTTACTATATGGTTCTTGGTATACACCAAATTAGTTGAAAACTTATGTCCATACAAAAGTTAGGAAACAAATGTTTTTAGTGTTTTTTAAAATAATTATCAAATTTGGAAGTAACCCAGTTGCCTCTGCTAGTGAGCAGCCTTTTCAATGTATCATAGGAATATTATTATAATCTCTGAGAAAGGTGTTTCTATTCCAATGTGGCTGGATTGATGCTTTGCAATTACCTTTGCTTCTAGATATCATCCTTCTTCAAAGGAATGGATGATATTTACTGAGCAATTATGTCTGAACATAATTCACAGGAAAGATGGAAATCATGAAAGACTACAAGGCTATAAACAAATTCCAAGTACACTTAAAATTTCTGATATATTGTCTATTTTTATACCACAGTTTCATTAAATTTGAAGACTACAAAACTGAAGATAGGAAGTGGCTGTTACCCTCTGATGAAAACTTCTGCACTCCTCTCAGGATAAAGCATCCAGATTTTCACAGAAGCCTTCCACTCCTGGGCTGAGCAATTCTTGGAGTGTCTCTAACAGATCTAAGGGGAAAGAAAAAATATTATAAGTAACCTTGGAGAGCTTCAGAGAATATTTCAATTCTTTGAAAGTTGTTCAGATTATCTTTTTGCCATTTCACAAAATTTTCATATTAGCTTGCATCAAACTATCCTACACAAAATAATTAGTATTTGGAGAACACTTAAAGGGGAATTTTCTTCCTTTGAGTGAATGATGTCTTTACCTGTTATAATCATTTTAACTACTTTCCACAATTATTTGCTTACTTATCCCAGAAAAAAATTTATTCTGTGTTCTCATTAATAATAGTAAGATATTTTTGCAGAAGTAAAATATTATTAGGCTTATGTAATCCTTGTCTGTGGCTTCCCTACAACTTTTATTGCTTTACTCTGCTACGAGATAAACTAACACATTTTAGTCCCTAATCTCTTATGCCTATTTTTTTTTCTGATCTAAAAATCCCTACCAGAGTCCTAAGTTCCCCATCAAGTCTATAATAATACTGACCTGAGCTAGCGAAAAATTGTGCTCTGCCAGCTTGTTCTGTAAGATAGCCTTCCATCAACACAAAGTCCAAGGCACCCTTTTTTGGAGCTAGCAAAGAAAATAAGCTGGCTTTGGCAGTCCATCACAGATGGCTCTAATTCCATGAATCCATTTTCCACAGGCTTTCCTTGGCAATCTCCTTCCCACTGCCTGTAAACTAGGTTTCTTTGTAAACCTCCTTAGCAATTCTACCCAAACACCACCCTTTACACCTACCTCCAAAGAGTTATATGCTACTGAAAATATGTTTTAAAGAAGACTTTCAGGGGAATATCTAATTTTGGAGCTCTCCCTTGATCCTACAACCTGTTACACATATGTCATCATCCAGGAAGTCTCTGGAGGAAGAGGGACCACAATGGAAGTGATGTGTGAAGTTGGAGAATCACGGTCTGTGGTGCAATCGGTTAGCACATTCGGCTGTTAACCGAAAGGTTGGTGGTTCAAGCCCACCCAGGGATGTTGCCTTTTCTAAGCCAGGCGTGGTGGCACACGCTTGTAATCCCAGTACTTGGGAGGCTGAGACAGTTGGATCTCAGGTTCGAGGACAGCCTCAGCAAGTAGTGAAACTTGTAGTGGCTGTTACCTGCTCTAAGATGTGCAGCTCCTGACCAACTCAGTTGTCAAATGATCTGCTTGTGGAGGCTTCCAGGACAATAATGTGAGTTTGATGGCCCTTCCAATCTCTACTTCTAAGAATCATTCTGTTTATTTTTGGAATAATTAAGAGCAAATTATTGGAGATTGGGAAAAGTGAGACAAATCCTCTGAAGAGAAGCATACAGTAGATTCTTTAAATATAAATAGCACAGACCTTCATTATTAATCATATTATTTTAACATGGGTAATTTTTGGCTCTCGTTAACTTAATTAAATATCTATAGAATAATATGCAGAGATCCAGAAATCCTTAAAGTTGAGTGAAATAAGCCAGACACATAAAAAACATATACTTTATAGTTATATTTATATGAAGATCTAGAAAAGAAAAAATAAGCTATAATTATAATCAGAACAATGACTATAAGGGATTAACTAGAACAAAACATAGAGGAAACTTTCTATAATAATGGAAAGAATCTGTACCTACTTAGGACACTGTAACCAGTATATATACATGGGTATATGCAATATTTGACAAAACTCATGGAACTGTGCCCTTAAAATCTGTACATTTCATCACATTAACTTAACACCTCCATTTAAAAACAAACAAGCAATGGGACTCAAGAGCATTTCCCATGTTTTGGAGTGAGATATAACCAAGGAGACTTTAAGAAGTAGTCAGAGCCGGGCGTGGTGGCGCACGACTCTCTCTCCCCCTGTCTCTCTCTCTCTCTGTCTCTCTCTCTCTCTACCTAGTGAGGCCCTCCGCAACTTCGTGAGACCGGTTTCAAAAATAAAGCATAAAAAAATAGGGCCGGGGGTGTAGCGCGGAGGTAGAACGCCCCTGCGTTCAATCCCCGGTACCGCAAAAAAAAAAAAAAAAAAAGAAGTAGTCAGTACATCCTTCTTGGCTGGTGAAAACCAGTTCTTCACTGTTTCATTTATTCAGCCACTTGAGAAAGATTTACTAAGCATAAATGGTTCCAGAATGAGCACAGTGGCAGTGTGCTAGAGAAAGTACTGGTTAACAAAATAGAAATAGCTCCACTCTTAGAGAGCTTAGAGTATACTGGGAGAAAGTACACTATTAAATTGGGCAAAAACAGAGTTATGGCTGAAGCATTGATAAAAGGCCCATGTTTTAACCAAGGGCCTGCCTCAAAACAGAACAAATTGCTTTATACTAAACCCCAAGCTAATCTGAGCTGAAAATATTGGTGTTCACTGAGTCATTAAAAGCTGATATTGTACTCAAACCAAAGTAACCCCCAAAATATTTTTTTCTATTCAAGCAAGCTTGTATATTCTACAAATCCAATGATTCAAAACATCAAAATAGTTTTCAAGTCAAATTTTGTGCAGCCAGTGACAACCTTTTTTATCCCTAAAGAATGTAGGTCTTCTATCCCCTAAGGCAGTTGGTACGTACATACAGCTGTCCATGAGGATGCAATGGTGTAATGTGACCTTATTTCCCATGAGCAAGTCCCAGCTGGGAAGACAGGTGCATCTACTTCTGGCCACTCTGCTGCCAATGTGGAATTTTCAGGCTCCTTAACAACAAGCATTATGCGCACTTCCAATAAACCCAAGCTTTTAACAGGTGCAGGATTTGATACAGAAAGTATAACCACAAAGATACTAGTGTCCAATAGAAAATACTATCAGGTAAATATGTCTTCTTCACCACTACCCATACTCACTTTTAAATGAAATCCCTTCGTGGACAATCTCATTTTTAAAGCAATCTCATTTTTATGGAAATTTGCCATAGTGTAATGAGTATCACAAATATGCTTTTTCTTTTTTTTTTTGTCTTCTAATCTATTTGTTTAAAAGTTTTTCTTCCAAATTTATGAGATTCAGCAGATGAAGGAATACAATGAAAGAGAGAAAACGTAAATAAGATATGAACAACATAATTAAGTTACTGAATTCCCAGTCATTCTAAGGAAAGCTATACTATTGTTTATTTTATCAAACTTTATAGAGGGAAACAGCAGGATTTGTTAAAGAATGCTCTGAGAGTCTGTCTGCACGGTGACACATGCCTGTAATCCCAGCTATTTGGGAGGCTGAGGCAGAAGGATGGGAAGTTCAAGGCCAGCCTGGGCAATTTAGACAGACCCTGTCTCAATGTAAAAAAAAGAGCTAGAGATGTAGCTTAGTGGCAGAGTGCTCACCCAAGGTCTTGAGTTCAATCCCCAGTATCATGAAGAAGAAAACAAAAACCAGAATGCTCTAAGACGGAATATGCTAGTAAGAGAGGGTAGTTCAAAAATTAGCTTTGAAGTGAGAAGCCTACTTTAAACAAAGACAGTAATGAGTAATAAATACTCCATGTTTAGTCAAACATCCACAAAATTATATTTTCACTGGTCTCTAAGCATCTCCCCAGTCTCTGACCAGGCAATGTACAGTTTGTGCTAAAACAGCCACTTGAACTTCAAAGTAATTGGGACTCTAGAAAACTGCTTCAAATGTGAGAACCACTGCAGACATTGAGTAAATATTGTAAGATTTCAGTCAAAATTGCAGAATGACGTTTTACTTTCTCACTCTTTTTGATGATAAATTAAGTAATCCGGTTTCTGTTAGGAATTTGAGTTGCTATTTGTATAGGATCCACATATCTAATATTTAAGAAAAATATATAATTTGGGCAAGTAACACTTTAGAAAAAGTCCTATGTTTTACTTGTCTTTTACAACCACATAGTTGATGGTAAGAAGAGTTAACACAATGGAACATTTTCTTAGCTTTCTCACATAATTTTTCCTTCTACTTTCCAATTTCTACTATCCAATTCCACTTTATTTTTTGATGTCTATTCTTTCTTTCTGACAATGTGAGGATTAGCTCTCTCTGTTGCCTGGTCATTCTTTGATATTCAAATTTTTATGTAGGTAGTATTTTAGAAACAATTTGAAGATATTAGGTATTGAGATTATAAGATTTGAAGAATCTCATACATACTGATACTTAAGACTTTCAATCTCAACCCACTGGATATATAATTGTGGCACAAAATCCTGGATGATTTTGAATAATTTTTGCATAGTCACAAATTTCTCTTCCAGTAGCTTCCACGGAAAGCACGGCATGACCTTCAGTCTGCCGAGCTTATATCCAGTCAGAAAAACCTTTTCCCAGGTGTTTTTCAAAATAATTTTAAATAGCTTCAACTTAATAAATCTACTGAATACTAAAACCTGCCTAAGAGAACTGAAACAATTTTGAAAAAATTAAAATCTTCAGAACTTGGGACTAAATTTTAGGGATTGACTTTACTGTATATGCACATTTTAGATAAATTCAAAAGTTTCTAGTTAGCTTCTACTATATGCTATTTTTCCTGCAAGATACTAGAGGCACATGGCCCTTCCTCTGAAGTAATTCATAGCTTAGCCAATGACGACATGGAGACTAACACATACAAGGATAATTTAATGCTGCCGGCAAGTGCTATGACAACCATGTATACACAGGGCTATGAAATAAGTTGGCTAGACACTAAATTTCACAGATGAAATAGAAATGACTAGGATAAATTTAATAAATATTAACTGAGACAATAACACATGTCATCTAAACCAGTCTTTATACTGTCCTGATTTTCAGTTATAGATCCCATTCAAGAGATCTTACACATTTGGTTTTTTTCCTGTTCCCACCCCCCTGGGGATTGACCCAAGGGACCCTCTACCACAGTTACACCGCCAGCACTTTTTATTTTTATTAATAAACTAATTAATTAATTGATGTGGTATTGGGGATTGAACCCTAGGGCATTCTACTTCTGAGCTATACCCCCAGCCCTTTTTATTTTTAAGCAGGCTCTCACTAAGTCACCATGGGCTGGTCTTGAACATGTAATCCTCCTGTCTCTGCCTCCCAAGTACTGGGATTATGGGCATGTGCCACCATTCCTGACTTACCCCTTTTTAAAAAATCAGTAATATTTTCTTTAATACTTACCATGTAAGTATTAAAATTTAAATAGAATTTTCTCATCTACAAAATGCACATACATATAGGATTATTGTGATGTTTAATTAAATTATTATATATAACATATATATATACATATATATATATATACATACCTTGTATATGTTGTAATTGTCCTCCACTTCAGAAAGAAGAGAGAAGAGAAGGGGGGAAGGGAGGAGAGCAGAGGAGGGAGGGGAGAGAGAGAGAGAAGCAAGGTAGCTCAGAAATTGCTAGTGAAAACTAGGTTTATCATAATTGTCCATCCTTAGGCAAAAATATTCATGTATAAAGCTCTGTGAATAGTTGTTATAGTTCTTATCTTAGAAACCATCCAACTCAACCAAATAGGTCCCTGGTGTTTATATCTTGGGCAGGGAGTGACACATTCCTTTAAGACTGAGGGATCATATGTGGCATCTATATGTGCCTGGAAGTCAGTTCTCAGGGAGAGAGAGCTGAACAGAGGAGGCTTTGGAGTCTACAGTAGAGACAGAGGTCTTCAGAGCTTCCAAAGGGACATGTGGGTAGGTTCTATCATGTCCATTCTGTGAGGTTCACACAACCCTCTCAAATATGCTGGATGGACAAATTATGAAAGGCTTTGAAATGGACCAAAAGAACAATGTATGTCCTCATTGGAAAGAGCCCTTATATAGCACATCCTTCTGTGTTATCTGAGTCTATGGAGGGCTAATGAACTATTTTCTAGACTATAAATTATAGATAATGTATAGCAAAAAAGGGAAACTTATCCAAAGGCATGTAAATTCCTTCTGGTGGCAGGACAAACCATTTTTCTCCCCACTCCAACTCTAGGGGAAGAAAAACTGTTTTGCCATTTCTAATCCAGCCCTATACATATGTGCATTTATTTGAATTCTATATCAAATCATTTGATAATATTTTACTAGTCTCCTTATTAATAACACATTAAATAAAATTTCTGATAGATTTTAAATACTAATAGTATTAAAGCCTTGAGTTTGCCCCTTTTGAAAATTATCATTCAATTTTTATATTTGCGTATTGATTTGCTATAATAATTTAACCAAGAACTGGTATATGAACCAGTGTTCATGTGTGTAGATATAATCATTTTGATGCCAAGATATTCTTAATAAGAAAAGAACAAAGAGAATTGATGACCTGATGCAAAGAGAGGCTCCAGAAAACATTATGAGAATTATCATCATATAACATACTGTACTTTATGTTTTCTAAGAAGTATAAATGCAGGGCATTTATGCCTACTTTTATGTTTGCATATTTTTAAGTAATGTAGCAATAAAAATGATGTAACACTGAGTTCAAAGGGAAAGTTTTCATCTTTGTTTTTGCCTTTGAAAGATTATATATTTTATAGGTTTGAGAAACACTGGCTTAGAGAATTATAAACAATGTGTTTTGCAAATTTTGTATTTATGAAAATTTAACATCTAAGATACAAAACTCTAGTGGCCTGAAAGAGTTCACTTCAGACCCATTATCATTTTTAGTTCATTCATGCTTCTCATCAGATCATGTACCATATGGATAAAGAAGGTCCAAAATAAATGTCATTTTAAAAACCTAGACCTAATAGAGTTGCAAGCTCCCCTTGCAGCTGTAAAATATCATTCATTTGTTTGGATTTTAATACATTATTAATTTGAGTTTGGTAGTATTAAAGTCAGACTATGAGCCTGGCATGGTGGCGCACGCTTGTAATCCCAGTACTTTGGGAGGCGGAGACCGGAGGATCCGGGTTCGCGGCCAGCCTCAGCTCTCTCTCTCTCTCTCTCTCTCTCTCTCTCTCTCTCTCTCCTTAGTGAGGCCCTCCGCAACTTCGTGAGACCCGGTTTCAAAATAAAGTATAAAAAATAGGGCCGGGGGCGTAGCGTGGAGGTAGAACGCCCCTGCGTTCAATCCCCGGTACCGCAAAAAAAAAAAAAAGTCAGACTATGAGATTATTTCATTAGAAAAGGACTGCAAAGAGAGATGGATTTATGCTATATCCATTTTAAAGTGATAAACCAAGAAGAAAGAAATTACATTAAATTTGTGTTGCTTAAACTAATGAAATCATTTCCTACTTTTCTAAAAAACAACTAGCCATATTTTAAGAAAATGAAAACTATTAGGTTGAAATTATTTTTAGTCATTTTTTTAAAAAAACATTTTTTAATTTAAAAGAACTTTTTTTCCTTTAGAACCTGGCCTTAAAACTGTGCATCCCAAGATGTGTCACATAGTATGTCACATAGTGTTCTCTTTAGTGTTGAAGAAATACAAATACACAGTTAACTATCAGACAGAACGAGTGAAGAAGATTCTGGTTGTGAACTTCTCAGAAAGGAGAATTTAGGAAAGTCTACTACGTGGTAGATGAGTTCATTTGGCCCCTAAGGAATTCTCAGCATTTAGTGGATTAGGGATAGAGCCATTGTTCCTTTTCACTTATCACTAGTGCTTGGCACATAGTAGACACTCAATAAATGAATCTATTATGTTGATAGCTAAGAGGACTGGACTAAGACAGCATGTTCATGTTGAAAGCCTTTTTGAAAATCAAACTCAGTGATAGCATGTGCAGCTGTTATACAGAAAAATATTTTAGCATTATTTTTGTTTCAATTGGGATACATCATTTAAGTTAGAATACTGATGAATAGGACTAGCACATTCGTTATTTTGTTTTTATTTTAGGATATGGATATAGGTGTATATAGAACACCTATCATTTTATTCCATTGTGAATTTTGTGTTAAAGTGGGATATTTCAAGATTAAAGTACATGCTGATTTTTTTTCAATTTCTTTTAGTTCTGTTTTTCTATTATATTTAAGTAGTAAGGAGGACTTTCTCTATGCCTCAGGGTAAGGTTGATTCAGAAAGAATAAAGAACCACATTTTTGGCCTTTGAGCAATTAATTTGACCTTTGTAAGTCAACAGTGCAGAAAACAGTCTTTAAACCAAGACTTTAAATTCCAAGTACCAGCTGCTGGAAAAAAAAAAAACTATTCCAAATGCTTAGATTTAAATATCAAGAGCCAAATCCTAGAGGACTAGGAGCAAACGGTTTAGTCCACAGTGAAAGTGGAAAAAATAATCTTGCCGTAGGAGTAGATTTTCTATAACACAAAAGGAAGAGAAATAGGAAAAGGAGAATAAAAAGAGTGTAGATAAAAAGGGTGGCTCTATTCCCTCAATCTTCTGTGGGGTTGAAACTCTGGGGAGTTGTGTACTAGAAACTTCCCAAAATATTAAATAAATCTAAATAAATCTTGTATTGAGGACTCATCCCACATCTACTCTGGAACTTGAGAAGTGGATAACCTTGCTGATTGCCCTTCATCAAACTAGACAGCTACGGTAGGTAGAAACACCAGCCAGCTAGAGTAGGCAAAGAGATGGATAGAGATGGGCTCCCATCTGTGATCCAAGTGTACATCAGATCTTGAAAATGTGGAGGGAATACAGAAGTTCTCAAGACCATGGCTAAGGGACAAAAGGGAGTTCAAAGTTGAGAATCCACATGCCTGAAGAATCACTTCAACTTGATATGAAAGCCGAACTTGATATTCCAAAGTCAAATAAAGTTGCAGAATGGGCAGCCCTACCTTGGATGCTGCTAAACCACTGAGAACCTCAGGGTTGGTGAAAGTCAAGCAGGGGACTAGGTCTGTAGTGATGGTAACCCCTGGTCCCTCAGAGCAATCTCCATGGAGTTATTTCTACAAGACAGATGTCCAAGGACAGCCAATGTTGCAGAGGACAGAGATGAAACTGCAGATCAGATGTCCTGATTCTAAGGTAAAAAATGTGAATTCAACAGGAGGAAGAAGGCAGACAGTAGAAAAAAGTAATGGTGGAAAATCCTGAATTGAACCCAAAGAGAGTCAGTTTGAGATAGGAGGTGACTAAGTTACTGCCACTTGCAAGATTAAATTTCCATTACCAATCAAAAAAGGACCAGTTGATTTGTACTGAGTAGAAAGTGAGAGCTGTTTTACTCATTTTAATTTGTGATTTTTTACATTTCTTAATCAGTCATACATAGTTTTAGAACAAAAGCCCATATAGAATATATACTCTTGCCCAAATACAATTCAATTTAAATAATCAAATAGTAAACAACAGAAGAGATTGTTCTATAGCTGTCCCACCCCCAACATTTAATGCAATGCTTGATGAAAAATACACATGGACATTTTTGAATAAGTAATTAAAAATAAATTAATCATTATCTGGATAATAACATATCATCTAGATAGTTGCTAGTGCTGTTGAACATTTTGTTGGTACTAAAACTTTGTCTACCCTACCTCATTTAATCTTAACTTGTTTACATAGTCATATTATTATTCTTATTTTGAAGCATGGGGAAATGTGGTTTATAGGGGCTAAGTGATCTGCCCAAGGTCCCAAAGCTAGTAAACAGAATATCTGTGATTGAAAAATGCTCTATACAAAAGATTAAAATGCTGATTTTTTTTTTTTTTTGGTGAGGGTACTAGGGATTGAACTGAGGTGCATTCTACCTCCAAGCTATATTCCCAGCCCTACTTTATTTTTGTTTTAAATTTTGAAATGGACTTTACCTAAGTTGCTAAGGGTCTTGCTAAATTGCTGTGGGTGGCCTGAAACCTGCAATCAATCCTCCTGTTTTAGCCTCCCAAGAACTGGGATTACAGGTGTGCACCATGGCGCTCAGCTTGAAATGCTGAATCTTATTTTAAAATAAATTGTGTTTGAATATTTGAGGAAATTTGGGAAGTAGGTTCTGCAGTGCCATTTGTTTTTTACTGTCTTTATTTCAGCATTCTCTCTTAGCATCATAGCATGGTAGATCTAGGAGGGTCTTTGTAGATTATCTGGTCCAGTCCCTGTCATTAACAATTGATGGGATTGACTATTTCAAGGGCACAAAGCTAGCTAATAGTTCTTTCTTTATGAAAACAAACAAATTTCACATTCTCCTCTTTTCTCTTTAGTTTTTTCTTATTTCCCTATTTATTTTAAATTTATTTTAAAAACTGTTAAAAGAGCTATAGAATGAAGAGTACTGGTGTTTAGAAACATAAAGTATTAGGAACATAAAATCAGTGAATGAAAGTTGATAGTAGAAACCTACACAAATAGCGTGTCCCATACTACCCTAAACTTTAAGCTAGTGGTTTATACCTGTAATCCCAGAACTTGGTAGGCTGAGAAAGGAGGTTTGTAGGTTCAAAGCCAACCTCAATAACCTAGTGAGACTCTCAACAACTTAGGGACACCCTTTTCCAAAACTGGACTGGGGGTGTAGCTTGGATTTGATCCTTCATATGGGGAAAAAAAAAGAAAATAAGAAAAGCTTGTTAAATGTGTCTACAGTGGGGGAATTCTACATAATGACATGAATACTACTATTTCTGATCTCCAAGCTATTTCATTGCAAAGCAGGTTTTCATCATTTTGAAGATCTATTTAGTATATATTCTATTTTAGTTTTCTGTCCTAACTTGCACAGTATCCAAAATGTAATAAAATATCAGCCCTATTTGAAACAATAAATAGGCCTTTCCAATATCATTCACGCAGTGCTACTATTTTCTATTGTGTCATTCAAAATGTATTTTTGTTATTTTCAATTAGCTTACTGGAAAGGCATGGGTGGACAAATAAATAGACACACTCAAAATTGATAATTCAACGGAATGTGTCCGAGGAGAAATAATATCTTTAAAAATGTTGAATAGTTTCCACAACTACCCATTTTTTAAAACTATTAGACACCAAGGTACATTGACAAATGGGTCTAATAGTTTCTCTGCAGTGGTCATCACAGCGGAATTGGTAATGCACTCTATTATTTTGTTAGACATGCACTTCTAGTGACATTATAGTGCACATAAAATGGTCTGGTAACTTACAGTTGGAATAAAACTCAAGTAATATATTACAGACTTAGTAAAAATGTTTCCTTGGAACTTACTTGCACATGATTAAAGAATCTCACTGCATTCTCCTCCCTCTTTCTTTCATCTAATCCTGCAATTTCACTCCTACGGTTCTTAAACTGTTCTTGTAGCTAGTTTTGGTTTAAAGACTTAGGTACAGTTGTTCTATATGCTCAATTGCTACATGTTTTGGATGTAAAAAATGTGCATCCAGGCCTGGGATGTGGATACAATGGAATAGGACCTAAGAGCCGGTCACATACATTACCCAGAGGATGTCATTTCAAACTGAACCTCTAGTTCTATGTGCTAACATCTCTCTCTCTCTCTCTCTACTTCTCACATTTCGGGGGGCTGGAAGTTCAAGATCAAGGCACAACAGCTTCAGTGTCTAATGGAAATTTCCTGGTTCACAGAAGACACCTTCTTGCCATGTCATCACATAGCCAACATGACTTTTAAACCACTTTCAATTTATGTCCTTCTTACCTTTGTCCAAAAGGTTAATCTGTCAACCTCCCTCTTTTGTGCAAGGATTTAACTTAGCCAGACACTCAAGAGAGCTCATATACTCATAAGTGGGAGGAATCTTAAACAGAAGGCATTAGCTTTCGCTCCTCATTTTGAGTTGTGCATTAGGATTCTTTGATGACTCCTGAAGTCTGAATAATTAATAAAAACATAGATATGATCAAACAGTGTGAAAGTAATTGGCCAATCTCCTCCTTTTATCCTCTGCAGACAGAATTATTTACGGAACTACAATACTAATTTAAGATAAGCTTTCTGAAAATTCAGAAGTTTTCTTTTTTTTTCTTTTCTTCACATTTGGTGATCCCCTTTTCTTCTTTTTCTCTTTTCTCCCTCCTCCCAATGTTCCTTCTTTTTAATGATTCCATTTCATCAATTAAAATTAAGTATGGCTTGTAGGTGATGAAATGAATGGCTTCAGTTTACTGAAAACTTCAAGAAAGTGGTTATCACAGTGAGAGGTGTAGAGATAAAATTTTCAAGTTTTATTTCTAATGGGGTATCATAATGGGGTATCATACTTTTCAGTAGGGAAGTAGACACCCCCATAAAATGTTTTATTAAGATATACACATCCTGAAACATTTCCCAGAATTCCACAACTATCAACAGCATTCCATTCTTAAAGGAAAAAACCCAAGAATCTGAAAAGGTTTAATAGGACATGATCTGAATCTTTCAACAACAGGTACTTTTTAAAAGTTTTCAGTTGCAAGCACCAAAATTGATGTAACTTGAGGCCACAATCCAGTGGGCAAGATATGATATCTTCTGAATTCCAGACCATAAAAATAATAAATGCTCATAACGATGTCCAGTGACATTCTAGAAATGCCCAATATGTTCAGCTGTCCTGAACCTGGCTATGGCTACTGAAGATAAATGCCTGGGGCTGCTTGCTTGAATGCTAAGCACCAACCAGCGGGAATAAGCCAGCTATAGGAACGGTGAGTGTTCTTTCTGATCCATTTCCTATCATGAATTTTCATGGGATGAATTTTTCTCCCCACCCCAAATTCATATGTTGAAATCCTAATCCTGTAATACAGAATGTGACCTTCTCTGGAAATAAGACTGTTGTCAATATCATTAGTTAAGATGCATTGACACTGGAGTAGGGTAGGGCCTTGATCCAATATGACTGGAGTCTTTGTAAAAATGGGAAAAATGGACACAGATATACACTCAGGGAGAATGTCATGTGAAAGAAAGGCAGAAATTAGGGTAACACAGCGGCAGCCAAGGAATTCCAAAGATTGCCAAAAATCCCAGCAGAGGCTGGGAGTGTGGCTTGGGACAGCATCTCCTTCACAACTTTCAGAAGGAGTCAACTCAGCCACTACCCCAATCTTGGGCTTTTCTTGCCAAGAACTATCAGACAATACATTTCTATTGTTTGAGTCACCAAGTTGTTGGTATTTTTGTTATGGCAGGTCTGGTTAGGAGATGTAAGATCTGGTATAATATTTACAATGCGTGGCATGTATATGGTTATTGTATTGTATAGGTTATGTATAGGTTATTATGAGAAGGCAAAAATCTTTAATCATCCAATAATTATACCTGAATTGGAAGTTCAAAGATTTCTGAATTGCTTGAGTCATATTTATATACTACCTTTGGAGAGCAAATTATACTTTAAATAATTTCCATTTTAATATCTATGTCAAAGTGAGATCAAATTTTAGGAGTCTACCAAATGGTATAATGAGAAACTACAGTGTGGCTTCAAGAACTGTTGACAACTATTTCAGCTTGTACTACCTCTTTTGTATAAGTGCTAAATACAGGAACAGTACCAGATTTTATAGAGCCTAAATCTTATACAACTTTGGGATTTATACTTAAAAACATAGACAAGACAATATGTCAAAAATAGATTCATAAGAATGAGCTCGTGTCAGTGAGAGGTCCTGAAGCTTAGTTTTGATTAGTTACAATTTAAATCCACTTCTGGAGAGAAGACAGTGGTAATACAGCCCAGAAATAACACCACTAGTTTCACAGAGATGAAGGGATGCTTACATCAACACCATTTTGCTTAACTATAATTCTGAAATAAATAGAAGGGGGAGAACAAGGGGAAAGATAGATGAGAATAACAAAAACATATTGCGAATATTCTATATGGATCAATCTAGCCTATTCTCTTATCAGCATTTTTCCACAAGCAAATGAGTAAGAAGTCAAATCAACTATCTGGCCAGCCTGGTAATTTAATGCAAATAGTAAGCCAAATAGCTACAGAAGTTAGAAACTCATTGATTGATTGGAAATTTTCCATATTCCAATGTGGTATTCTGCAGACGTACCTTCATCTACTAACATCTCCATTGCATGGAAATGAGATCCCTTTCCCCTGTGCAGTAGTCAGCACCAAGCTAGAAGAACTATGCCGTAAGTCTCCACCTTTCTCTTCTGCTTATTTTTCTCACATGCAATAGTATTCCCTATTCATCTTCCTTTTAAATTACCCCCAAACTCCTCCCAGCCCTGGTTAACTCACATAGTCTCTTTCTCTCTTTTCATGATTTTCATAATCAAGCAACTGATCAACCAAAGCCAGAACTTTCCTAGGAGGGCAATGGAGGGAAAGAAGCTAAGGAAACCACCTGCAGCTCCAGGTGACTGGGAAAGGCTAGCCTTTTGTTGTTGATAGTATGTGTTCCTAGTGTTTACAAAACTCAAATCCTTAGACATTCCAGGAAAACCTCCCTAAATGAATCATCGCCACCTCTTTCACCATTAGTTGATTAGTTGGTACCTTTAACTGTCTATGCTATTTTTCTTATAATAATATACTGAAATTATTTTTAGGTCTGTTGCTGCCAAAGTGTGAGTTTGAGTGTGAGTTTGAAGGACTCCATATATTCTCAGTGCCTAGTGAAGGAATGGGTACACAATACATTCTTAGGTAATGTCCATAAGACAGTGACAAATATCTTCACAGGTTATTCCCAATGTGTCTGTTCCTTCAGGCCATACTTATTTTTAAGAATCTGGCATGCTAACTTTAGAAAGACATACCATATAGCTTATGTCATATATGGCTCCAATAAATAAATATTTGTCGACTGAAATAATGAATTCACAAGGTTTGAACTTGTCAGTCATTGACCTATGCAAATAGAATTTAAGGCCCTAAGCAGAACTCATTGCAGATTTCTAAATATAACATGCTTAATACAAATTTCATAATTAATTGTATAATAAGGTAGCCAAATTCAAGCTAAATTTGCTTTGCGTAGCTTTAATGTCACAGGGAAAATGACTTACTATCCCTTCACTTTCACACACACACACACACACACACACACACACACACACAAAATAGAAAAAGGACATTTAGAATTTTCCCACATGTGTGACAATTTGTCATAAAGAATTTCAAACAAATGGAAATACTGATATCACTGCAGGTGGTTGCCATTTTGTGCCATGTTTCACTTAGCATTTGACAGCTCTGCTCCTTTGATGCTGCCAAATAAAGACTATATACTTCAGTTATAAAAAATGAAGAGTGAGAAAGAGCTCAGCAAGCAGAGGAAAGAAGGGAAGAGCAATGCTAAAGCTCTGAGACAGGAGGAGCTTGGAATGTTCAGAAAAGAAAGGGTGTTTGAGTATTTTCTACATAGGAGGGAAGATTTGGTGAACAGGGATGAATTTTGTAGGATTTTTAGACTATGATCAGAGATCATTCTTTAGAACTTCATTCTAAAGTTTAATGGGATGTCGTTGAGGGGTCAGCAGATTGTGAATTACCAATATGGATCTTTAGATCAAGGAATGGAGCCTACAGTGAAATCAGATTTTATGGGAAACACTATGTTAGACCTTTGCTTTGGGAGGATGCTGATAGAATGTTAAGATGGTTTATAAAGGTCAAATAAAATATAGGAATACAATCTTTGGCACAGGAATTCCTACTCGTTCCTGCTAACATCTCCTTGATCCACTTTCATTTCATAGCCTTCCAAACACACACACTGATATAGCAGAAATGAGTAACTGAAAATGTTTATGTATGAATTCTGACTTGAAGTCCCATAACAGCATCTTATCACCATCAACATATATAGAGAGATTGCCTAATTTGTATATCCCTGTAAAACTTAATTCCAGATGTGCAGGAATAGCAGAGCCAAATATGTACTAATTATATTTAGGATCAACACACTGAAATTAGCTAGCTCCTATGTAGCCATTCATAGCAAGGAAGGAAACTTCAAAACCATTAGGGGAGTCAATCACACAAGGGGAGCTCCTTACTACATAGTATAAGAAACCTATGTTTTTATGGCCTGCTAGCACTTTCTCCTACGACAGCAGTTTACACGATCCTGCTCTTACCACCTGGTTAAAGGCTCTGGGCTTCTCACTGATAGTCCTTGAATTGGATGCTACTGTCCACTGGCTTGGCCTAGATAGCAATCACAAAAGAAGGACCATCCAGAGTTTTATAAACCAATGGACCATGCAAGTCATTCACCAAGAATTTTAGGTACTGTGAACTTTTACTTCAAAGATATCATGTGTGCTTGATGTATGTATTAATAGTTAAGTTAATCCTAGGTATAATAATATTGTGTTAAGTAGTTAAGTAGTACTCATATTGAATAATCCTACAGATAATGTGGAGAGGCTATCTTAGTCAGTTTCCATGTGCCATGTTGACGCTGGTTGACTCCAGGTGCTAGACACCATGTAGCTTTGATAATAATCTACCCAAATTCTGTATCAGCTGGGTTTCCCAAAAGCTCATTAGCTTCTGATAGAGGCTGCCATAATCTCAGTTTCTACATCTGCCCACTTAAATCTTCAACTCCAAAACCCATCTTCCATTTTCAATGGGAGTAATTTTAGAAGATGGGGTTTGGTATATAGACTTTTTTTTTCCTTTTCAGCAAACTTTGAAAGGATAAAACTATTCCATCTATGAAAGAATGGTTTGTACATAAGAATATGTAAGAATACATCTTCCCATCAAATCTTAGTTCCATTTATATGACATAAATAAATCAAATGTTAATTTTTATTTTCAAAATGCAAATACATTTAATATGTGCTAATTAATTTGCAGGTCCTGTTCAGAAAAAAACAGTTCCCACAGGCTTTCCAGGAAAGAAACCTAAAAAAGAAAGAGTCTCTTCATTTTGTTTATCCAGAATTCTGTTTATCTATTTTTAGCAGATTCTTCTTCACTTTTCCCCATTGCACAGGATCAAAGAGCTGAAAATACATTATAATGAATCTCTTCAATCAGCCCACTCTCCTTCCCACCTGCATGAAGGATAACAAAGCATCAAGCTGCCAAAAGCCACAAAGCCTATTTCCTATGTAGAATAATGAATTCTTTGGATAGAGGCTATGAATACTCCACTACAATAGCCATAAGAAATTGATCAAGCTATATAGAAAAGGTAGGTAATGTTTTATTTTTAATTTTTCATTTCCTCAATGCTTTTCAAAGTTTTTTTTTAAATAGAAACAAGCTCCAAGAAACTGGTCTACTATATGCTAAAAGTAAAACTACATGACTGGTGAGCCTAATCTAAAATACCCTGTAGTGTTCAACATGGATTGTGATACTGTGTGGCAGTAGGCATAGGCTATGGAAATTATGGGGTGGAACCAATCTCAGTTGGTAGAAGATGAGTTCCAGCCCCTCCTTCAGTCTCAGAACAGCACTTTCTATTTACATGTGCAATCGAGACATTGACATTAATTTAAATAGAATATCTATTATAGTTATTGAAATAATCCCACAGCACTCTTTGAAGTATCATTTAAAACCCAAAACTTTACAATATTCCAATAAACTGCATTGAATGATAAATAGATCTATAAATTATTCCTGAGAATTTAAGAGTTAGGATGCTGAACCTAAAATCCATTTCCTAATTTAAGAGAGGTAACATAGCACATATAAAGACTACTATTTCTTTTTAATTTTCAATTGCTAGAACCAGTCTTGGTCAACATTCTTACTGTCAGCAAAACAACTGGCCACACAACTTAGAGGAAGGAAGATTTATTTGCTCAAAGTTTTTGGAGATTCCAGAGTTCAGTCCATGTCAGGCCAGGTCTGCGGAGCTCAGGGCATGGCAGCAGGAAGCAGAGAGAGGGAGAGCTCAAGGTCCCACTCTCACATCTTGGAGGCCAGAAGCAGAGAGGCAGTGGGGGGGGGGACCATATAATCCCCAAGGTCACACACCACAGGGAACCCTCCTTACCAACCAAGCCTTGCTTTCAACATTGCTACCTCGTTTTCATGAAGGCTAGGGGGACATGCTAAATCCAAACAATTACAACCCAAAGAATGAGTTAATAGAATTTTAGGTTTCCTAAAATGATGTGACAGCAGAAAGATGAATGGGCCCATTCTCAGGGATAATTATATCAGTGAACTTAGCCTTCTTGGAATTATTAAATTAATGACATCAAATGCACTCCCTTTGAGATACAGCATGAATCAAGTTGAGAGACATGGGGTTTGAAGTTGGTGAGATGCACTGCTGAGCCCTTGTTACTGGAATTTATGAATATACATCAGGATTATAGTTCCAGGGACAGATATTGTAATGAAAGTTTTGAAAATGGGTAAAATGAGTGTTCCAAAGTATCATGGGAAAGAATCTTTTGTTACAGACCTTATCAAGTAACTTTATTTAATTTACTGTTAATAAGAAAATAAATACTTGACAATTTACATAGACTTACAAGTTTAAAAGGCTAGTTATTTTTAATACTAACAATAATCTTTTCTTACCTTCTATGAATCTTTTAATAATCTCATATGTTAAATTATGCATTGCTATATACAATATGAATAATAATTAGAAACTGTTTCCAATGTAGTTTCATGTTTCTAGGATGCCAATTATTGTTCAACAGTATATTACCTAAGTCTCTTAACTTCATATAAGTACTTTTAAAATTGTTATTTCACAATGATAAGTACTTGTTAGATCACATTTTCAGTACTATTCCTAGTAATTTAAGATATATCTTGTTAATATTTAGAATGTGTGTTTCTTATGGATACATTTTTACACATATACTGCTTAAGTGTACCTATGTAGTACTTACTGACATAGCACGCATAGACAGTATAAATAAAGAAAACCGTTTTAATACTAAACATCTCAAAATTCCACATTTCAAATTTTGTTTGCTTTCCTAATGTATTACTTATTAAATAAATGCACACTAACTATGTGTCAGGCACTATTTTAAATATTTGACAGGCATTAATTTATTTGTTCTCATAATAATCTTATAAAGTACCTAAGTTATTCTCACTTCACACAAGAGAAACTGAAACAGAGAGAAGCAACATTCCTAAAGTTACTTAGCTAGTAAGTGATAGGAATACACTTCAGTGGTTGAAGTTTGTGTGTGTCTGTGGTGCTGGGGATGGAACCCAGGGCTTCATGCGTGGTAGGCAAGCACTCTAGCAGAAGTTGGAGTTTTGACACTTCAATAAGTTGGCTCTAGAGAGCACACTTTCATCCATTTCACTATATTGCCTCTCAGGATAAAACTAAGTAGTTCATTTTAGATATGTGGCTTCTACAATACTCTTAGTTTTAGAATGAGTGTGTTGGGCTATTTCAGGAATTGCAGTAACACAAAAACTTCCTCTCATTCTGACTTCTAACATGAGATATTAGTTTGTTTTAAATTTCGTATAAATGAATTGGTTTACCTATCACATATTTGTATTTATTGTAGTAGGTTTTTATTCATTTTTATTCCTATTGTAGTGCATGAATACATCTATCCCAATGTTTAAATGTACCACAATAGAAAATCCATGCTATAATTACTGAATATTTGTGTTGTTTCCAAACACTTTAGTTGCAACAAACAATATTGATAGGAACTGTATTAGTTTCCTGAAGCTGCTGTAACAAAAGTACTAAAAACTAGGTGGCTTAAAGAGAAATTACCTTATAGTTTTGTAGGCACTAAGTCAGAAATTAAGGTGTCAGCAGGGCCCCACATCCTTTGACACCTATTAGGAATTGTCCTTGTCCCTCCTGGCTTCTGGTGGTCTGTAGGCAATCCTTGGCTTTTCTTGGTTAGGAGATATATCACTCCAGCCACATGACTGTCTTCTCTCCTGTGTATTTGCATTGTCTTCTCTCTATGTCTGTCTGTCTCTGGTTCCAAAATTTTCCTTTATATAAGTACACCAGTTTTATTAGGTCAGGCCTACTAGAATCACATTTTTATTTTATTGTCTATGTAAGACCCTATTTACAAATAAGCTCATATTCTGAAGTACTAGGGGTTAGAAGTTCAACATTTCATTTTTATGGAGATATAATTCAACTCATAGCATTATAGGAAATTATTATGCATGTCTTTTAAATATATATGGTTGGTGGTCATCTTTACAGACAATTCACCCCACTGCATTATACAGAAAAAATTTTCCCCCCTTTTCTTGGTGCTGGGGATTGTACCCAGAGCATTCAACCTTGGAGTTACACCCCCCTCCAGCCCTATATTTTATTTTGTATTTGGAAACAGTGTCTCACTAAGTTGCTAAGAGCCTTGATAAATTGCTGAGGCTGGCTTCGAACCTGTGAAAGTACTAGGGTTACCGACATGTACCGCCATGCCTGGCATTTTTTTTTTCATGTTGACTTCTGGTTCAGAAACCTAACTAAATACATTTAATAATCCTATAGTTTTTCTGTAGATTACTTTGATTCATTTTCATATACAACCAATTATTTTTCTAATCCTTTAACATTTAATTCTTTTCATTTTACTCACTAACTGGGTCCTCTAATATGTTTTTTAAATATTTTAATTGGTGCACTATAGTCTCTCATCATAATGTAGTTCATAGTGATAGTGCCATACATGCAAACAGCATTTGGTGAGTTTTCCCCTGGTTCCTTCCCCATACATGATATTGAGATTGGCATTGGTATTCTCACTTATGTACATAATGTCAATGGAACTATAATGTTTGATAAAAGTGCCTATAATGATATCCTTGCCTTGTTCCTGATCTTATGGATTAGGTTTTAGTAATTCATAATTAGGTACAATATCAGAAACTTTGCCAGATTGGGAAAAATCACTTGTATTACTAGTTTTATAAATGATGAAAAAATGTTAAGTTAGAACAAATCTCTGCTGTATTTATTTAGATGAGCACTCATTTCTTTGTTTGTTTTGTAAATGTGGTAAGTTATATTGATATTTTAATCTTTCATCATCATTGGGATAGACTTAATTTAATCACTATGTACTAATATTTTCATATATCATTGAATTTTATTTGAAATATTTTGGGTAAGATGTTTTGCATTTATTTTTAGTGAAGAAAAGTCTGTAATTATCTTTTCTTGTAATGTCCATGTCAAATTTGATTAGATTTGATTTTCAAAAATATTTTAGAGCCCTCTCTCAAAAGTAATTTATCTTGAAAAATGGTTTCTCCTAGACCTTAAGTCATACGAAGATCCTGTTCTATAACACTACAGTCTTTCAGATGGTGCAAATCATCAGTCTACAGAATTTTCCTCAAATTGGCATCACTTCAGAAAGTTATGCCCTTTTACAATTGTATGGCCCTTGAAGAGTATCCTTCTGAATGATAAATGCATCACTACTTGTTGCTATCTAACCTTTTACTATGTTTTATACTACTTCCAAGAACCTGTCACCAACTAAAGTATTATGTATATATATTTGGATATTTTTTCTACTTTTCTGTGCTAGACTATAAGTTCCATAGTGGGGTCTTTAGTTTATTCCAATGCCTGAAACAGCATTGGTCAAGTACTAGACATTTAATATATATTTTGAATGAATGAATACATTAATCCCATACTACATACTCTAGTTCTTATCTATGTATGTGTATTGTATCGAGTTCATAAAGTGCAAATTGAAGTAACTTGTTTATTTGACTGATTTTTTTCCAGTTGTGGAAAACACATATTTTTGGCAAATAAAACACACAAAATGGCATTTTGATTTCAAAGCCAATTTGTTAATCTCCTCATTATCTTTATAAGAGAATGGTTTTCTGCTTCTGTCCTCTACCAGGGACACAACCCTGCCAGTCATTTGTCATCATGTCAGAAATCTGTCTGACAGGACGAAACAAAGAATCACCAGCTGGCAGTTCCTAAGAGAGGGACA
The DNA here is from genome assembly GCA_004027185.1 of Glis glis. Lineage (NCBI taxonomy): Eukaryota > Metazoa > Chordata > Mammalia > Rodentia > Gliridae > Glis > Glis glis. The sequence goes on along the minus strand of PVJS01007807.1, from coordinate 10,511 downwards.
TTGAATACAAGGGGATGATAATTCAAAGAAGTAAGGCAGTCTTCTTTTGAAAAAAAATATTTTTGCAGTACTGGGGATTGAACCCAGGGGCATTCTACCTCTGGGTTACACCCCCAGCCCTATTTTTTTTTCTTTATTTTGAAACAGGGTCTCACTAAGTTGCAGAGGGCCTCACTAAGTAGCTGAGGCTGGCTGCGAACCCGGATCCTCCGGTCTCAGCCTTCCAAGTACTGGGATTACAAATGTGTGCCACCACGCCCAGCTAGAAAATCTTAATATAACATTCTTGTCTTTTACTATTTGATCTACTAGGTATTATTATAACTCAACATAGTTGCTGAGAAGTATTTGAGTTATCAAAAATAATGTTTGGGAAAGGCCCTGCATTAAGTAATAAGCCAAAGAAATACTTGAGTCCCTGTGTTTTCTTTTTATGTTTCCTAAGATAATAAAGAATAATTATAGAGTAACTCTGATAAAGATGCCTGGTATTAATGAGGCCTTGAATGGGACCATCACTTTTGCTTTCTTCCTTGCTAAGGATGCGCTTGCTCTCCCCTTGAATTCTTTTTTCATCTCCAAATGTCAATGTCTCCTATCCCTATTGACCCTTAGACTAACTAAAGAAAACTGTGGATAAATTTATATCCATCTATAGGCCTACTGCTACAGAATAGTAGAATCATTCCTTTTTTTTTAAAAGGAATGTGATAATAGTTAATAATATGTAAACAAGGTACATAGCTTGCTGAGACCAGACTAATCTTTTCAAGACTGTCCTGCTTAAGGTGCTCATAAATAGCATACAAATGTCTTAATGCATGCTGAAAATATCCATACTTAATCATCAAATTTATTTGCTTCCTTTTTTTGATAGCTTAGCATTTTATTTCTTTTCTTAAAAAAAAACCACAGTAAGGGTGGAGTTGCATTTGTAATAGATGAGCCTCTGAGGACAGCACATTGGGGTCTGATTGGGAGCAATGTGTTTTCTTGCCTTGCAGCAAAACCTATGACTGACGTAGAAGCGGCGGATGATTTCCGCAGGCAATGTCACTGAACTCTTCTGTCACAAAGGTCATTGTGAGAATTGCCCTTGGAGATGAAAAGAAATAACTTTATTGAAGGGAAGGAAAAAAAAATAAAGTCACATCTTTATTAAGTTGTCCACCTTCCCTTCAGGGGATAAGAAGTTATATTTTATCACTTGGTGTTTTACAGTTTAATCTCAATTACTGGACAAGTTTTAAATAATTATAAATGCATATTGGCTTCATGGGGTTCTTCTCAAAAGACACTTGAATATGTATCTATCTATCTATATATTTGCTATGCTCTGAATATGTTCCCTGAAATTCACATGTTGAAACTTCATCACCAATGTGATAGTATTAAAAGTCCTTTAGAAGGTGATTAATTCATTCAGATGGAACCTTCATGAAAGGGATTAATGGCCTTATAAAAAATTGTGAGGGAGCTATTCACTCCTTACACCCCTCCTGCCATGTGAGGGTACAGCAAGAAGTCACCATCTATGCAGTATCTATGAAGCAGACACCAAATCTACTGGGACCTTGATCTTGGACTTTCTAGCTCTCAGAAATATGAAAAATAAAATTATTGTATTTACAAATTATCCAGTCAAAGATATTTTTGTTATAGCAGCAGAAACATATAGAGATAACATCTTTGATCTTTTTATGAACACTTAAAGCAATATTTAAAATATGCTCAAACAAGTTTAATGGACTGATTTTCTTCTTTCTTAACCACTTTGTTCTTTCTTCATACTTAAATACTTTCCTCTTTAGATTACAGAATGAAAAAATATTCTTAGATTCATATAGCAGACTAAAATAGAGCAGTTAGCAGGTACCTCCAGAATAACTTGTGGGTATGCCCTGTCTGGAAAAACAATGGATTTATTTATTTGTTATTGAAAGATCTTCTCTTTCAAGATCCTCTTGGATACTTTAAACTAGTATCTTATTTATGTCAATACATGAAGAATTGAGCAGAATGGACCACAATGCCAATATGAATTTGAAAAGTGTTCTTGTGTTCAATCGTGCAGTGAATAATATATGACTGAAAAGCAGAGCATTAGGTTTATAACACTGTGACTTCTACTTAGCACTCAACATCTCATCTCTATTAGATCATCCACTTACCACAAGGATCCTTGGGTCACTATTCTATTTACACCCACATCAGAGATTTGGAAGTCAAAGTTAGGAAATTTTAGGTAATGGAAGGTCACTCCACTAATAATCAGGAAAGTTGAGCTCTAATTTCAAATCATCTGACTTCAATCCCCATACACATAGCCACTATATTATGTTGCCTGGCTGTATTTATACTGGATGAATCTGAATCTATTTGTCCAATAGATAAGGACTAGCCACTATGAACATTCAAAACACATACACACACTTGTGTGTGTGTGCGCAAATATATATGTATATATATTTGTTCACATATGTTCTAGGAGTGGCCAGGAGTATGTTTTTCTTAATTGTAATGTCATGGAACTTTCAACTGGTAAAATAATATGATGCCAGAAAGAATAATTTTAATTTACAAGAAAAATGTCAATTTATAATAGCATAAATTCTGTTCTTGTCTGAAAATGGTAATGATTACTTCATAGACACTAAAAATTTGCATCTTTATTGTCTCATTTGCAGTTTACCCTCTTTAAGAAATACCTGGAACAGTGCAATAAGAACATTACATGATTATACTCTTGATGTGTTGGGTGTTGTTTCCTTTTCTTTTTTCCAGTGTTGAGGATGGAACCCAGGACTTTGCACATGCCATGCAAGTGCTCTGCTACTGAGCTACCTTCCCAGCCCCCTTAATCATTATTTCAAATAAAAATAGACCCTTTTAAAAATTATCACACAGGACTCTTTGTTTCTAGTAATGAATTCCTCATATAAATCATTTAAATTATCTGTGCTTCAAAAAGTCCCTCTCTTTCATATTGACTTTTCCTGGAAATTAAATTAAAGATGGAATAATTTAGTTTCTCAGTCCTGAGTAAAACAGAGGTTTGATAGTCAGCCCAGCCCAAAGCACAGCTTGTCTTAGTTCTTGTTCAGGTCATCTGGGGTAGAGAGGCCTTTCCAAACACCTGGATGGTAGCTCCAAAATGTCAGGTCTGATCTTACAAATGCCTCCTGACTTTATAGTAAAATTGCAGTGAATTACCATGCATCTCTTGTTTTCCACATTCTAAGAAGCTCATTATCAAGTGTCTATATTTTTCAGAGTTGATTCTCATATCTTTTCTTACATTTGGCCTTTACTTGCCATTTTCATATCTTTTGCCTGGCTATTCTTATACCACTTCTGAAGCTTTAAATTCCATTTTTCTATAATCTTAATGACCTTGAAATACAACGTTAGGATTTTTGTCGGAAGACATTTGAAATATGCTGTATTGCTTAATCATATTTGTCTGTGAAGTGGTAGGGTGAGTGGTTAGAGGCCCACATTTAAGAGTCAAACTTTCTGGGTTATAGTATTTAACCTATGTGATCATAGGATTTTTTTTTCTATTACCTAAGGTTTGTCATGAGACTTATGGATAATCCAGGTAAAATACTTAGAATAGTGTTTAGTATTTAGGAAGCACTAAACAAAACAGACTATTGATAATATTATTTTTTTAACTTTTTATGTTCATTTATTGGTGCATTGTAATTATACATTTTGATATATGTCAGGGTATGAACATCATACATGCACACATTGCATATTTAGCCCTCCCTTCAATCCCACCCTATTCCCTCCCCCTTCCCTCTCTTTTCATGCTCCGGATAGTGATTGAGTCTTATAGTAATATTATTAATATTATGGGGAGGAGATGATAGATTCATACACAGAACCTTATACTTTTTCTAATAAACTTTAAAAGTCATTGCATAGTATTATGTTCCTGACACTGGTAGGAGTTATGGTGGCCACAAGCAAAGTAAAAGATTCTGCTCTAATGGGTCTCAAAATTTAGCTCAGGTAAGATGGTAGTGAGAGAACAATACAATTCTATTTTTGCTACAAAGAAAGTAAGTGCAGTAGATAGCAGAAAAAGGAAACGTAAATATACTAGGGCAGGTCATTAGGAAAGATTTTGCAAAGAAGAGGGGACATAAATTGTGCCCTGGGGGAAAGCCTTTTGATGTTTTCCAGAAGCTTATGTGGAAATTGAATTTCATTCACAAATAAATTCACATTTGTTTTATTATTAACATGCTCAAAAACCTCTGAGGAGAAGTGCCACAGAACAAACTCGAATGGCACTTGTCAAACTGCCATATTCAACATTTAATTCCCTGATTAAAGTGCTTCCTCTTATGTCCTGTATGTGCAATATTAGAGACATTATGTAGACAGAATGGGTACAATTAGCATTAGATTTAAAAAAATATATAATGTACTCGAGTGAGCTAAATATTGCTGTCAGAAGGGTCTATATTCGAGGAGTCCTTAGGATGGTGAAGGTGAACCAGCTGATGGAAGCCAACTGCATTTAAATTATTATTATTCCTGTCTCCTCAGCAGAGCTAATCAGACAAAATTACACTAATCTTTGACTATCGGATGGTTTTCAACTCTTCTCTTCCTCTCAGTGCCCAAATTCAATTCATCAGGTGTACTACGACAAAGATGGATATAGTTAGCAATTCTTAGGGGGAAATAATTTGATTTTGGAAAAGATGAGTGGATGGAAATCAGATTTTCTCTTTTCCACTTTTTTTGACTTTTTTTTTTTCCCTTACATTGCTGTGGATCAAACCCAGGGCATCCTACATAAGACATCTACCACTGAGCTATATCTACAGCCCTCAGATTTTCTTCTTTTAATCGAGAAGCTTAGGTAATCCACAGTAAGGGAAAAGGGCTTCAAATACTTTATTACATATGTCATTGTCTCTCATAAATTTTGAGTCAGCACTAAGGAGCATGGGGAATGGCCTAAATCAGTGCCTTTCAAATTTTATGGTACAAGTTCAACTGTGTGCTTGAGATGACTCAAACCAGCTCCCAAGACCTGATTGTTAAATTCTCAGAAATGTTATGAGATTGTTGTTAAAGATGGTCATTATTAAGCATTAAATTATATGCTTTTAGATTAAATAATATTAAGAACAAAGGTAATAAACACTCAAAACCTCAATTCTATCCACATTTTACTAAATGCTCTTAACATTATTTGCATTTATTATATACTTACATGTTTATTGATGACATGTATTATAATGGTGTGCCTTTTGCATCTTCCCCTACTCCCCCTTTGGTTGTGAAAACATTGGAAGCTTGGCATCTCATATGAAGGGGAAGGTTATTAACTCCATGGAAACTGGAAGACTATAATCCAGGACATTTTACCCCCAGATAGTCATTAAACATTTAACATCACAATTGAGTAAAATATGTATATTCATACATGTAAATATGTATTTGAAATGAAATGTCACATGCTGTCTTCCTTTTTTCCTTCTGATTGAAGCCAGGGCCTCACACATACTAGGTAAGTAATCTACCACTGAGCTACAACCCTAGTCTATACCATATTTTCTATTCTACTCATTTCTATTCCCTACATTATACTTAATACACTAAAAATCATTGTGATGAGAAAAGTAATTCTATAATCACCTAAAGAGATCACAACTCCAAATGTGAATAATAATTATGTAAAATAATCCAAATGTAAGAATTTATTTCCTTTAGATTATATTCTAAGAAATGACATTTTATAAGTTCATTCAACTAAAAATAATGCTTTTGAAAACTTTTCTCTATCAAATAAATGTATTTTACATACTCTGCGGTTGACTTTGTGGTTACTTCTATAGTATATTCCAACCCTTTATAATTGATTAGTTGCTGCTCTATATAGTCGGAGGGTTTGATTCTAGCTCTTCCAGTTCCAGATATGGCTTCTGATTAATCAAAATCAGTTTTTATCAGATTTTAGTGTGCACAGAAAGAAGGGTGTTCTGGAAAAATACCTGGAAGTAGGAAGAACTTGGAATCTGTCTCCCACCTAGACAGTAAATGCACTGGCAGAATGTGTCATGTAACTTATTTAGAATTCTGGAGTCTATTGAAGGCTTAAAACTTCCAGAGGAAGGCTGGGGTGGTAAACTGTAGTTAATTGGTCAATACATACAATGGCATTTTACTCAGCCACAAAGAAGTACAAAATTATGTCATTTTCAGGAAAATGGATAAAACTAGAGAATATTCAGTGAGATCAGCCAGTCTCAGAAAGTCAAGGGCCATATGTCTTCTCTCATATGTGGTAACTGGAGAGAAAAAGACCGGTAGAATAATGAAAAGGGATTGGGGGAGGTAAACAGGAAAGGTAAAAGGAAGCTTGAGGAAGGAAACAGTTCAAATAATGCTATGTTCACATATGAAGGTATCACTACCGAGCTCACTAACATGTACAGGGAGAGGGAGGTAGCGGGGTGGGATCTGGAAAGAATCACACCGAGAGCTGTGTGAATGTATGTTTGTCTTATTTTGAATCTCACTATGATGTATAATTACAATGCACCAGTAAAAGAATATTTTTTTAAAAAAGAATTTGACATACAAAAAAAATCACAACCTAAAAATAAATGTTTGTAAGGGTATAAGGAAATTGGAACCCTTTGTGTACTTTGGTTGGGAATGAAAAAATAGTATAGCTACTGTGGAAAACAGTATGGAGGCTTCTTTAAAATTTAAAAATAGAAGTAGTATATGATCAAGCAATTCTACTTCTGAATATATACTCAAGAACTGAAAACAGGGTCTCAATGAGATATTTATGTACCTGTATTTACAGAAGCATTATTCACAGTAGCTTGAATATGGAAGCAACGGAAGTATCATGGGTAGATGAATGGGTAAGCAAAATATGATAGATACATACAATGAAATATTACTAAGTCTAAAAAAGGAAGGAAATTCTGACGCATGCTACATCATAGGTGAACTTGAACACATTTTGCTATGTGACATAAGCCAGTCACATAAAGATAAATACTGTATGATTCTATTTTCTATGTGAGGTTCTTAGAGTATTCAAAATCATAGAGACAGAAAGTAGAATAGTGGTTTTAGCCACAATGGAGAAGAGAGGCACTGGAGATTGAGTGAATCACCAATGATGTAATCAATCATTATGAAACTTCCTTAATAACCCAGGGTTAATAATAACCCAGGTTCAGGCCGGGCGTGGTGGCGCACGCTTGTAATCCCAGTAGTTTGGGAGGCGGAGACCGGAGGATCCGGGTTTGCGGCCAGCCTCAGCTCTCGCTCTCTCTCTCCCTGTCTCTCTCTCTCTCTCTCTCTCTCTCTCTCTCTCTCTCTCCTTAGTGAGGCCCTCCGCAACTCTGTGAGACCCGGTTTCAAAATAAAGTATAAAAAATAGGGCCGGGGGCGTAGCGCGGAGGTAGAACGCCCCTGCATTCAATCCCCCGCACTGCAAAAAATAATAATAATAATAATAACCCAGGTTCCATAATAGCCCGGGTTCTATAATAACTCAGATTAAAACTACAGGATTTGTTGAGCACGTGGTCTGGTGAACACATGGAGGTGCTGGGAGGGTGATGCTCCTGGAGAGGGTGTGGGAGCTCCACATGATCCCATATCTTGTCCTATCATTTCTTCTATTTGGCTGTTTTTGAGTCCTATCTTGTATAATAAATTGGTAAGTAAAGTGCCTTTTTGAGTTCTGTGGGCCATTCTAGCAAATTATGAAACCCTCTGAGGGAGTGGCCCTAGAAACCCCTGACTTTCTATACAAGAATTGGGAAATACAAGCTGTCTTATGGAACTGGGCCCCTAAACTGGTGGAGCCTGACATCAATTCTAGGTAGTAATTGTTAGAATTGAATTGTAGGACACTAGTGTCCAAGAATTTTTAGGAATGGGAGAAAACCCCCCATACACTTGGTGACAGAAGTGTTGAGGATGAAAAACAGTTCAGACTGACACACAGAATAAACAGAGACATGGAAAGAACAGAACAATGCCCTGAACCGCCTCTAAATTTATTCAGTTACTAGAGACCCCCTAGAATTCTCAATACTGTTGAAGACAGTTTGAGTTGACTTCATTTTACAGCACAAGACATCTTAACTAATATACCTATATCCTTCTTGGAGAAAAGTATTTAAAACTCTCTGGCAATGTATCTGAGACCATTTTGCTTTATACAATAATCTCTACAAACTAAGATATTGCTATGCAACCCTTCACAATTGGATGAAAAAAACTTTAGTTTGTTCTGATGCCATTGTTCAAACACCAATCAAGAATGTGTGCTTTGTATTGCAAGGAAAAGAAAAGTCAACTTTATTCAATGAAGTCCTCAAAATAAACAAAAACTAAAATATTATATATTCTTTAACAAAATGAGTTAACACCTATTTTTTGCAATGCTGATTTCTGAATATATGTGTTGATGTTTGCAGATGTGGTATTCATTTCAGAAAAAATATATTGCTGCTTTCCCACCATGAACACACTGGCTATAAGTTTGGTAACCTTGGGAATTTTGTAATTTTTTCCATTGAGATACTGGATGGGATTATATCTGATGAGTTAATCCTTCTGAAGTCTGACTTGCTTCCAATAGCTTACTAAGGAAGTGTCTTGTTTCTTTTACAAGATGCTTTTGTCTCTCAGTCTTCCTTTCAGTTACCTCCATTTTCGAGATAAGGAGCCACACAACTACAGGAGACATGTTCTATCTAACTCTTCTCTATATATCTCATCTATTTATGCATCTATCTATCTACCTAATTATCCATCATCTATCCTTCTCCAAGTCTATGCCCTACCTTTTCACTCTCTTGTGTGTTTTTATAAAGCAGAGTTCTTAATCTTAATAAGGTCCTATTATCTTTTTATTCCTTTATTATTAAGAACAATGCTTCTTATTTAGGAAATCTGCTTATTCCATGATCGGTAAGATGTTTTTGTGTTTTCTTTTTTCAAAAACCTTTATTGTTTTATGGGTCACATGTAGATTTGAAATTACCTGTAGTTTATATATGTGTTAGGGTTCATATTTATTTCTCTTATATCCACGTGATCATGGATTTAAAGATCACTTTCTCCCTGCTATACCCTAAGTATCTTTTTTTTATAAACCTGGTGATCATACAGATGTTGGTTGGACCTCATTTTAAGGAAATGTGACATGCTATATTTTACAATTCTCTCTCTCTATATATTATTATGAGTATAGCATTTATAGTGATTCATTAAAATAATGAATAATTCTGCTTTAAGAAGACAGAGAAATGGCATTTTAACCTTAATCCAATTCTTGAAGTCTACCCAAATCAACTACACATGTATACAATATTGCGCATATTTTTGTCACACATTTTGTGACAACATGATATTAGGTATATTTTCCAAATATGGTGAAACTTAGATTTAAATCTGAGAAAACACTAAAAGCTAACCTTGATCCAGTTACAGTTTTCTCGAAAAGAAAATGTCATCATCCTGAAAGTTCCAATATGTGAACATATTTTTAGAAGTTCTCAAGCTAGGAGAATTATGGGCATAGGGAAAGTATGGAGTGTCCCACATCTGGATATCCATGAGTGAGTACGTTTCAAGTTGGAAACATTGAACTTAGGTACATAAAATTCGTTCAAATGGATTTGGACAGTAAGTTGAAATAGAGGTCTGGCATTTTGAAACATGTTCTCCAGGGAGAGAATCCCTGGGCTGCTGCTGCTGTGTCTTTGGTCTTGAGCATGGGAATGCACCATATGCAGGCCCCTGTCTGTGCCTCCAGGTCCACAGTAGTGGGTGAGGTTTGAACATCACCTTTAAATCAGCAGGCACCCAATATATGATAAGTTGATGGCAGCATGGTAAAGAGTCACATTTATGGACCCTAATTTTCTCATATGAAAATATGGCATTGCAGTAACAACTTCCATCTTACCTCAGAGAGATGTTCTGAGCTGCAAATGAGGTAACAGATGGGAGTTTTGCTTTTGTTATTACTAGAAAATCCTATTCAAAAAGGTTATTATTCCCAACATGACTTTCCTCTTTCAATATATTCAGTTTTTCAGGAGAACAAGGTTGACACTCATATAAGCAGATGAGATTTACATTAGGCAGGATCTGAACCACACCTCTCCGGCTGGATCAATTGTATTTGAGAAATTTGAACCTGAACCTTCAAATTATTGATCCTACCACATAGCTCTGCAGATTCCTCCTTTATTTTTTTACCTTTATAAAATGATGGGTTTGATTTTAAGCCTTCCAGGGCCAAGCAGGCAATGGAGTGGAAGGATATTTGGAGAGGATCAAGGTAGAATTGGCTGTCCATTCCCTGCTATGTGTTTTGGTGTCTCTGGAACATTCCCAAACCAAACTGATACTATGTTTGCAGATTCTCTCTCTCTCTCTCTCTCTCTCTCTCTCTCTCTCTCACACACACACACACACACACACACACACACACACAC
>PVJS01007806.1:0-54936 GCA_004027185.1 Glis glis | reverse complement strand
TGTTTATGACAGTAATTCCATAGATTCACTTCTTTCTTACCCTTCCCCTTCCCTTGTACCCCTTCCCTTGCACCACTGAGGGTTCTCCCTTGTCATTGGAGTCCCTTTTGTGTTCCCACTACTCCGTAAATTGTGCATATTAATGAAAACATATGTCCCTTCTTTTTTTGTGATTGGCTAATTTGCACCATAATTCTGAACAAACAAGAACTTGTCTCTTCATTACTATGGGGATTCTTTAGAGGGAGAGTTGCTACCCTTTGAGATGTGTTATAGTTATGCTTGTAATAGATTTCATGTAGTCAACAAGCATTTTTTGAGAATCTCCTTTATGGTAGGTCCTCGGGATACAGAAATGAATAACACAAGGCTCCAAATCTCAAGGAGCTTTGTAGGAGAAAGAGAGGAGAAATCAAGTAATTACAATGCTAGGTCCTGGGTATGAGAGGAACCCAAGGAAGAGAGGACCAGCTCTGTCCAAGGATTACAGAGGGAGTCAAACTTGTTCTTCATTTTGAAGAAAAAGGGGGGAAATTCAGGTAGGGAATGATAGCAGGAGAAAGACCAAGCAAACCTGTATTCTGCCTTATGGAATCGGTACTTTATCCTGTAGGCAGTTGGAGCCAGTGGGGGCTTCAAGCAGCTGGTATGATCACATGTCAATCTGGAAAATATAGAGGATGGAGTGAGGTGGATGGTGCTGGTGGCTGGGACACTAGGTCAGGAGGGGTGACCAGGCTGCAACCAGGCATGTGAGCTGGGGTGGAAGGGAGCTAGATTAAAGAAAGACAGAAACTGTTAGAATTGTGGAACCAACTCCATGCAAGAAGAGGGTAAGAGGAGGGCCCGTTCTGAGGTGAAATCTAAATTTCTGGCTTGATGCTATTAAATTTGCAGTACCGGGGATTGAACGCAGAGGCGTTCTACCTCTGCGCTACACCCCCGGCCCTATTTTTTATACTTTATTTTGAAACCGGGTCTCACGAAGTTGCGGAGGGCCTCAGTAGGTAGAGAGAGAGAGAGAGAGAGAGAGAGAGAGCGCTGAGGCTGGCCGCGAACCCGGATCCTCCTGTCTCTGCCTCCCAAAGTACTGGGATTACAAGCGTGCGCCACCACACCCGGCTAGGAAGAATAAGTTTCTAGAGAAAGAAAAAGAAAAGCTTCATTCTGGTCATGTGAGTCTGAGCCCTCTATGGAATATGCAGGTGGAATGCCGCCATTTTGGACAAGAGCTCCATCCTCAACTCTTCTTATCCTACCAGCTCTGCTACGCAGGGGGACTAACTGGCTGCAGGACAGTTTTTTTTTTTTTCCCATTTGTGGATGCAGCCAACTCTCACCCATCAGAATGTAAAGAGGTCCAGTCTCTAAGATAGAGCCTATATACACACCTAGTGAGAAAATGGGATGACATTTTTAAAGTCCATGAATATTTGAAGAAATAGGTAAAACACTTTACAAAAGGTAGATGCATAATAGATACTAAGCAAGGGGACTTGTTCCCCTTTATTTGAAGCATATCATTGAAAAGCTAGAATTAAATTGCCATAGGCCGTTGCAAGTTCAGCTTTAATAAAATTTGGTAGAAGTTTTTTTTTTCCCATCTAAAGGTCAAGCAATACCATTTGTAAATATTAAGAATCATTCTTATTTCTTATGTATGTTTGTCTATCAACCATGGGAAAGAATGAAATTCCTTATCAAGTGAGGCAGGGCAATTCCTGATGGCAGGAGACTTGCAGCTTCTACTTGCATGTGTGATTTAGGACTGAGCTTCAAAAGAAATCTACCAGAAGAAATGGTGTGGTTGTATCCAGGGATACTGAGCCCAATCCTTGGTTGTGTTATTCTGAGTTGTAATTTTCCATGTCATCTAAATTTGTAATAATTCTCTAATATGACAGAGTTTCAATGAGCAAACATTCTGCTTGCTGCATAGCTTCAGAGTGAGTAATCCCCTGAGGACTACCAGACCTTGGCAGAAGCAAACCTGGTCATAAGTTACGCTCCACTTCCAGAGTGGCGAAACCTACCATGCGTAACACAGTGTCTGTGAATTCAGATGCCAATTTTCCTAAAGGAAATTCAGGATAAAGAAAAGGAAATGAAATACCCCAATTGAAGAGTAGAAGTAATGTCTTATTGCAAGATTTTTTAAAAATTACATAAACACTAATAATGAAATCATTTCTTAGAAATGAAAGATTCTATACAATTTCTCCCTCTTCTCTATATGGCTTGATTGTGGCTTAAGCGCTGTGTGAGTTTCAATTACTGAAGGAGATAAAGTCTGTAGAATAAAAGTCTGAGGCAGCATGCCAGGGCCAGGTGAATTTCCACTAACAGCCAACCTAATCTAACAGAAAGGATCGAGAAGTTTGTCTTTTCTGGAAAATATTGAGGCTCTTCCAAGGAACTAGCAGTATGACTTGACCACTGTTCATTAACAGGGGTTTGGACGGCTACCATGTCTGTCTGCTGGCAGAACCCAAAACTGTGGTAACTCTCCATCAAGCTCATGGAGGGTTATGTCATCTTCACAGAGCCAGCCCAACACTTTTTCCATCTGCTAAAATGTAAAACATAGTTGCTGATTTTACTTTTTCTTGAAGAGATGAGAGAGAGAGAGAAAAAAAAAAGTTGGATGAGTTGTTGCTTTCTGTTTAAAGAGAATATATTAATTGGCATTTAAAAAAAATCTGTTAGACTAAACAGGCTTACTGTGTGTAGTAGTCCATGTATTCCCAAACTGGACAAAATATAGATACATAAAAGAAAGCAAATGTGTCACTGCATCTTTTTGTTTATTTGCTTAAAGAAGCTCTTCTAGGGAAGAGCTGAGTAACTTTTTCTGAAAAGGGGGTGGTAAGCCAAATAAGTCTGAGAATCTGTGGTATTCAGTCACTATGGAGTTTCTAAAGGGCAAAGATGAGTGCAGAGTAGTTTGTCTGCTGGGGTGGTAGAAACTTGATAGATGTTTCCAAATTGAACTATTATATGAGCCAGAACTTCTTTATATCAGGGTGAACTCAAAGGCCATTTGCAATGCAGTCAAGTCATTTACTTGTCTGGAGTTAGTAGTAGGATACCAGGTTGCATCGTTTCTCAAATGGGAAGAACTATGTGTTGTGCACAGTTGTTTAATCTTCTTTTTAAAATTGGCCTCATTTGAGCTGGGCGTGGTGGCGCATGCTTGTAATCCCCGTACTTGGGAGGCTGAGACCGGAGGATCCGGGTTCGCGGCCGGCCTCAGCTACTTAGTGAGGTCCTCCGCAACTTAGTGAGACCCAGTTTCAAAATAAAGAATAAAAATAGCTGGGGGTGTAGCTCAGAGGTAGAATGCCCCTGGGTTCCATCCCCAGTACTGCAAAAAAAAAAAATTGGCCTCATTTCCTGTCCTCCTTCCAAATTTCTACTAAGATATTTGCTGATGGTCTTGGGAATTGAGAAAATGATTGGGTTTTACCTTGTGTTTTGCATGTTTAGGGGAAGTAGAGCTGATGTATTCTGAATTCAAAGGTATTGCTAAACCAGTTTCTCAATTGGATTCAGAGTTTGCTAATATATGTATGTATGTATGTATGTATATGTATATATATACATACGTATATATATGTCATCATATACTATTTATTTCATGTTTTTTCCTTTTTGCCATTCATGAAGTTTTTAAAATAAAATGATGTCTTTTTTCTCATTATTATTTTAAAGGTCTCTGGGGAACAAGACTCATGGAGGAAAGCAATACTAATCGAGAGAAATACCTTAAAAGCGTTTTACGGGAACTGGTCACATACCTCCTTTTTCTCATAGTCTTGTGCATTTGTAAGTAGACTCTTTACTTTCACTAATGGAAAAGTTTTGAAAGATGTTTAACCTGTCAAAATCATAATGAGAAGGAAGTGTGGTCAGGCACAGTGGTGTACACCTGTAATCCCAACGACACTGGAGGCTGAGGCAGGAGGATCACAGCCAGCCTGGGCAACATAGTGAGACCCTGTCTCAAAATTTTAAAAAAGGGCTTAGGATGTAGTTCAGCGGTGGAGTGCTCCTGGGTTCAATCTCCAGTACCTAAGTAAATAAATAAATAATAAATGAAAGTATGTGCGTACCAGAAGGGTCTAGTTAACAATTCTCTTCTCAGCTTTGTTTTCAATTCCAATTGGGAATTTGATAAAGCTCTCTTCTATTCTCTGGAACCATTACTTAAAAATCAGCATTATTTGGTTGGCCAGTTCATTGTTTGTGACAGTTTTCACTATGAGATGCACGTGGCAACTTGCCAGTCACAAAGAACCCAAGCAAAAGGATTTTAGCCTTAGAGTTCATAGCAATAAATACAATATCATTATTGTGAGATCAACAAACACGAAGTTAGCCTATGAATTCCTGAATTTCAGGAAACAATGTCACCTAATATTGCTGTGATTGACATATATGTTTAAAAGCCCCTTTCTTTTCAATGTGGCCATGTTGTGTCACTGCTTTCATTCTAATTCATTGTTTTGTCAAAATCTTCCATAATTGCCGGGCTTTCGCTACACAGGAAACTTGTGCAGACCTATGTCTGTCTTCTGTGTTCTTCTTCTCTTCCTTCAAAGCATCTGGAGGGAGAATAGGGAGAGGAGGGAGGCAAGCTTAACCAGGAGCCAGTCTCAGAAGCTGTTTGCCTCCAGGTTCAGAAAGCCCCAGGTGAAAGGATTTATCCTCTGAGTCAAAGCCTGTTGGAGAATGGGTTTTGCTCTGTCCTCTCTGAGGCTTTTGTGAGAACTGTCAAGGAAACAGATTTATGAGCCCCAGAACCCTTTTACCAAACTCCTCTGAGGAGAATGTTTATTCTTACAGTGTATACTTAGAAATGTTTTAGAAGCCGGGCGTGGTGGTGCACGCTTGTAATCCCAGTACTTGAGACGGGGATTGCAGGTTCGCGGTCAGCCTCAGCTACTTAGGCCCTCCGCAACTTAGTGAGACCCTGTTTCAAAATAAATAATAGTCGGGCGTGGTGGTGCACTCTTGTAATCCCAGTACTTTGAGAGGTGGGGACCGGAGGATCCGGGTTCATGGCCAGTCTCAGCTCGCTCTCTCTCTCTCTACCTAGTGAGGCCCTCGCACTATGTGAGACCTGGTTTCAAAATAAAGTATAAAAAAATAGGGACGGGGGTGTAGTGTGGAGGTAGAACGCCCCTGGGTTCAATCCCCGGTACCGCAAAAAAAAAAAAAAAAAAGAATAAAAATATGGGCTGGGGATGAAGCTCGGAGGTAGAAGGCCCCTGGGTTCAACCCCCAGTACCGCAAAAAAAAAAAAAAAAAGTTTTAGAACTGATACCAACCTTGGAAAGAGTCCCTCTTTTATATGTGAAGACAATTGATTCTTTAATAATATCATTCTTATCATAACTAACGCCCCTTTGAATTTAAGTGCTAAAAGCATCCTTGAAGATAACTTTTAGAAATTTACTAGATTTATAAAAAATAAAAAGAATTGTAGGTTAAACATGAAAGATGAAGAAAGCATTTAAATTTCTATATTTATACTTATACTAAATTGGATATTGATTTAGTTCATACCCCCACATTGGTTTTTACTAGCCTAGTAAGCTCCCAGTAAGCTTTACCAGAGCATAGCATCTTGTTATGTTTTCTGAGGATTTTACTACCCAGGTGGAAACCAAAAAAAGGAAGTTATGTAAGCCAAAAACTATGTGTATATGAAAAACATCAATTTTCTGAAATTTTGTATTATTGGTTTGGGATGGAATATCTCATGCTTTTAAAGATGGCATTGGCTGGGCATGACGGCGCATGCTTTTTTTTTTCTTTTTGTGGTACCGGGAATTGAACCCAGGGGCATTCTACCTCCGAGCTACACCCCCGACCCTATTTTTTATCCTTTATTGAAACCAGGTCTCACGAAGTTGCGGAGGGCCTCACTAAGTAGCTGAGACTGGCTGCAAACCTGGATTCTCCGGTCTCCGCCTCCCAAGTACTGGGATTACAAGATGGCGCATGCTTTTAATCCCAGTACTCCGGAGGCTTAGACCAGAGGATCCAGATTTGCAGCCAGTTTCAGCTACTTAGTGAGGCCCTCTGCAATTTAGTGAGACCCTGTTTCAAATTAAAGAATAAAAAATAGGGCTGGGGGTGTAGCTCGGAGGTATAATGCCCCGGGGTTCAATCCCCAGTACCAAAAAAAAGGGCATTGCTTGTTTTTTTAAAAAAGAAAACTTAAGATAGTTTTATTGAAGTCTAAATTATATGTTCTAAAACTGATCCATATGTATCAAATTTATTTATTTATTTTTATAAATGTACAGAGTTGTGCAGTGTTCACAATTCAGTTTTAGAACATTTTCATCACCTCAAAAATACTCACCAAACTGCACTATTGGCTGCATTTGGCAGTCAGTCCTTTCTCCTCCAAATGCCAGCACTTAGCTCTCAGTCCACAGCATTCTACTGGCTTTTTTTTTTTTGAGTGGGGGAAGGGGCTCTTTTGGATTTTCTATCTTTTGATTTGTACCTCCCATTACATGGTAATCATCATTCTACTGTCTGTTTCTGTGAGTTTGGCTAGATTCCTCATAGAAGTGATATGACATTATTTTATAAAACATGTTATCTAAGACAGAAATGCTGCAAAGCTAGAAATGATCTATGAATTACATTAAACATTGCAAAGCAAGAGATGATGTATTTTGTGTGTGTGTGTGTGTGTGTGTGTGTGTGTGTGTGTGTGTGTGTATGTGTGTGTATGGTGCTGGAGACTGAACCCAGGGACATTCTACCTCCAATCTACACCCTCAGCTCTGTTTTATGTTTTATTTTGAAACAGGGTCTCACTAAGTTGCTGAGATCCTTTTTAAATTGCTGAGACTGGCTTTGAACCTGCAATCTTCCTGTCTCAGCCTCCCAACTACTGAGATTGCAGGCATGTGCCACCATGCCTGGTTGAGATGACATATTTTTAAACTTTTAAGTTCTGAGCTTTTAGAGCTCAGAATACTGAAGTTGAGTTTGCTTCCTGCATAGAAATGGTGCTTAAATATTAACCTGCAATGGTCTTAAACATTAACAGGTTGATTAGACTTTCTTAAGCATTACATATACATACATGTTTCTTATGAAAAATAGGCTTCTCCTCTAAGTGAGTCTAGAATTTCAGTGGTCCCCAAAATTGAGCATCAGAATCACCAAGAAAACGAAAAACATATATAGTTTGCCTATATCCACTAACTTAGAACTTCTAAGATATGGCCAAGGGAACTGAGTTTTCAGATGCGCTAGTGAGTTTGGGAACCAGGCCAGAGAAATAAACTGAAGACGGAGAGCTGAAGAAACCTGCCTGAGGTCACTTAACAAATTAGTATTTTCTTGTTTACTTTAGAATGGTTATGCTTTTTGTTCTTTTTCTTACAAACCACATTTTTCTCATATCTAAGTGTAATTTTATTTTTAGAATATGGTAGCATCTCCGGCTAAGAAGGAAGCTTAACAATCATGCAACCAAACTTCCATTGAGCGTTAACATTTCCCCTGCCTCCTGATGGTCATTCACCCTGCCTCTGATTTAGCAAGAGTTGCGGGTTAAAAGACTGACTTCTTTGAAATATTCATTTTATTTTTCTGTGGCTAAGTTAGGAAGTTCTTCCTTCTATGGAGCCAAAGTCTCCCCTCCTCTCCCGTACCTACTTCTCCCAGTTCCACCCTCCAACTCCACTTAGACCAAGTAGCTTTTCCATGTCGCTTTTTAGTTCAGCACTTTGGAAGTTCGCAGGCAGACATCTAATCTCCCCTAAATCTTCTCCAGGATAAATCTTTCCAGTTTCTTCAACTGTTGGCTCTGTGACTAGATACATGACTCTGAGGAACTCACAGCCTGAAAACTGCCCCTGCGTGTGTTCCGTTCATGAGAGTCCCCAACTGTGCACAGCAGGGCCATGACCTTGCTCATTCAGATGCTGCTCTGGGTTCGTGACTCCTGCCATGGCCACATTTGGAATGGTTCCTCATTATATCAATGATCCCTATTCTCTGTACCAAAACCCCTAAAGCTCTGTGTCCCCCAACTAGTATTTGAGCACTTTTTTTCTGGATCATAGTGGAGGACTTCCCTTTCAGCCCCATTATATTTCATCTCATTAGCATCTGCTCATCATTCCAATCTGTTGAAATTATCCTGGACCTAGATTCATTCATCTCACATCAGCTGTTCCTCTCAGCTTCAGCTTCACCGTATCAACATCAGTCCACAAATCCAAGTCCTTTGGATGGAGTTCACTTCATTATAATTATCATCCAGCTCAGTGTTCATGAAACAGGATAATGGTAAAGACTTTTTAATGCCGATCTGAATAACTCTACCAATCCTCTCATATATCAGCTGCTGACTAAATTAAGAAGAAAGGGAGGATTACCAGGCATCATTGGCTCCTATAAAGCCTTACTGGCTCCTAGTGATTGAGTTCCTTTCTCACTGCTAAGGAACCATTTTTTAAATTAAGAGTTCTAAAATCTTGCCAGCAATATCAACATCAAATGAGCAACAATATATAAATTGTTACTCTGCAAATGAGATCATATGTTTAACCCAACCTATGCCTCGAATGGTCACATGTTTGGAAGCTCTTGATCTCAAGTAGTTAGGGTTCTGGAAGGCAGCTTGACATATTAGAAAAAGTACAGATTTTTTTTTTTTTTTTTTGCTTCAGACAGATCTGAATTCAAATCCCAGCTCTACCACTGACTTGCCAGGTAAACTTGAAGCAAGTTATTAAATCTTTCTGAGGGTTTGTCTCCTCATCTGGAAAATACTTATTTTGAAAGATTGTTGTGAAGTAGATCTTGGAATGCTGTCCATCATATAATAGTAATAAGGAGTAAATCTTTTCCCAAATTATTGGCAGTGTCTGAATTACCTCATCAGTGGGTTCTAAGAACTATAGATATTATTGTTTGGGCCCAGCCAGCCTCCAATTCCTTTGGAGTGGATAAATGCCCATTAATAGTTTATTTTTCATCTTACCATGTTAGTTCTGCCCCCTCTGTTTTAAAAATCAAACTACTTTGCAAAGAGGATAAAAATAACATGTAAAATAAGTAATCCTACTTTCTCTCTGATTTAGGAATTATTCTTACTTGAAATATGAGTTTGCTATGAATTCACCATCAAAGTACTTATTAATATACATGGGTTTCTGTTACAAATAGCAATGACATTTCTATTGTGTGAGTTAGATGCTGAAGTTAAAGAAAGGAATAAAGAGTATTTTAGAAGATCTTTGAAAAAAGTAAAAGGCAGTGTTTGGTGAATCTGTGGTAAGAATACATGTGCCTTTTCCTTTTTCTGTGCTCTGTACTCATTCTATAAAGTTCTTACATGTAAACACAATACTGGAAATCACAAAATATCAATATCATAGAAATGTAGTATTTCATAGGTTAAAGCCATAAGCAGAATTAAAAGGCAGAAAAATTGCAAAGACTACATATAAGAAATATCACAGAGGATTAATATTTTAACACATTTTAAACTCAGAAATCACTAGGATAAACTGTAGACTTCTGTAAAATATTTTACAGAGAAGAAAATTTTACTTTTTTCACAGAATAGAAAATATAATCCATTAGTGTGGGAAATATTTAACTTTAAACTCACTGATATCCAAAGAAGTAATGAAAATGGGGGAAGTGAACAACAAAATCACAATGCAATATGATATGTCCTAGGACAGGAGGAGCCCTTTTAAGAAGAAATCTGTCTCCATTTCTTTATCTCTAGAAGGAGACTTTTCTATGTATTCTAAAAAAGGAAAGGAATATTTTATTTGTAAAAATATGTAACGATGCTAGTCTACAGATAAGTTTTCCCTGTTTGCTAGTGAATCCATGCAGATTAAATTGCTGTAACAAGATTCATTGAAGTAAAAGTCACGGTTTATCTTTGCACCTGTGGGGAGCTCATTCCATTTCCTGTGACAAACATCCTGACAGCTCCCCACATAGCTTGCACAACAAACAGCTTGAGTCTGAAGATCACAGGTCACAGTCCCTGGGAAGAAACTGTTAAAGCTTTTGACTGTGGCTGCAGAACTCTTTGTCCTTTCTGATAAATTAACGAAGCAAAAGCTCAATTTTACACTGACAAGAAAGAGAAGAGATATATAAATTATTTTAAACAGGACCTTTTTCTACTTGTGTAACTTTTTTTGTCCTCATGGTAGTATACATGTAAATATTGTAAATCTCTCTCTATTTAATTTTTATTTATTTTTTTGTGGTACTGGGGATTGAACCCAGGGACATTTTACCTCTGAGCTACACCCCAGCCCCATTTTATTCTTTACTTTGAAACAGGGTCTCACTAAGTTGGGGGGAACCTCACAAGTTGCTGAGGCTGGCCGCGAACCTGCGATCCTCCTGTCTCAGTCTCCCAAGAACTGGGATTACAATCGTGCACCACCACGCCCGGCCTCTTTTGTATTAATACAAAGCAAAAAAGTACTAGTTCAACACAGACATTCGTAAAAGTCATTGTATCAACAGCTTCTATCCCTTAAAGATTTCATTCACAACTTGTTATTTATTATTTTCTTTGAAATTTTGACCAACACTGGATTAAAATATGTAATATTTTAATAAGTACTTCATGAACTCTCTTGTTGATTTCTAAGTCTCTCTTCCACACCTCTTAAAGGCCCTCACCAGGGTCACTGGGCATCGTTTCATTCCCAAATTCTATGGGCTCTTTTCAACTTCTGTGGCATTTGGTCTCATGGCATTTGGCATTTTAGAAACTTTCTCTTTGTCTCTTTGTCTTCTGTAATTCCCTCTCCCTGTGTTCCTCCTTGAACTGTTCACTTTCTTAGTTTTCCTCTTTTGAAACACGTGTAGACCATGTGTGCTCTGTGACAGGGTCTTTGGCGGTCTCTTAGGTGATCTTTCCCACAGCAGAGCTTCAACAACTACTGGTGTGTGGTGACTTTCAAGTTTCTCTCCCCAGCTCCAGACCTCTCTCATGAGCCAGACACCTGTACCAACTTCTAGACATTACAGTGGAACATCTCACAGACCTCTCATCCCCAACAGTTCTAACCCTGTCTCATGCCCCCACCCATCCAACATGCTTCATTCGTGTTCTCTACCTGGATGCCAGTCCCCATCACTTGCATGAACGCCTCCCCAAAGCCCAAGTGGCATGTGACATGCCTTCCCTCACCTTCTTATGGTGCCTTGTACCTCTTTAGAGGCAGTGCCTCAAATCATTTTTTTCCCTCATACATTGTTTTTATCCCTATTTAAGCCCTCATCATCTCTCTTCTGAATTATTCATTTTTTTCATACTAAACAGTGTGACTGTTTAGTAACTTGATTAGAAATAGATTTAGCCCCTGACCATAAGTGTGGCAAGTGATGTGAAAGGACACAGTTGGGTAAGAGCGTTCTCCTGTAGGGACAGCCTCTGTGGAGCCTGAAGCAAGAGTGGGAGCTAGTCAGATGAAGACGGAACTGCTGGAATGAAGGTTCTGATTGCACCAGAGTTTTTATTTTACATAAAACCTCTTTCTGAAGTGCACACATACGTGACTAGAGACAGGGGCAGAATGGCTAAGAGGACTGGGTATAAGGACTAAACAAGCTTTTTTATGTAAAAAGCACTTGGAAGTGGGTCTAACAACACTTCTAAAGTGTAAGCCATTATTATTATTATTATTATTATTATTATTATTATTATTCAGAATATCCAAACGTTGAGTGAGGCCAATTACCAGATAGTACCATCAAATGAAGATGGCAAGGTGGTCAGAAGCCAAATTCTGTAAGTCCATGGGCATTGGTAAGGGGCTTAGAGTGGGAAGACAAGGTTTTAGGAAAAGAATGACACAGTTAATTTAAATTTTAAGATCACTCTGAATGCCATGTGGACCGCAGATTGGACCGGGAGCCTTTCTCCCTGTGTTTCCCAGGTGCTGCCTCCAGGCACTACAGCTTCTGAAGCCAGATTAATGCAGGTCACTCTTGTATGCTGTGATCACCTTCAAGATAAACTTTAAAGTCTTTAGATAATGGAACGCCGTCCGACTATATGGCCTTTGCTTACCTCTTCCGACTGCCACTTCTTATAAACACCTAGTACTTGAACCTCATCAAACCAATTTGATTCTCAAAAAGGCCTCTCTGGGTATAATGTTCCCTTCCTGTTATCTAGTTTCTGTTCTTGAAGAAAAAAAACATTGAACATTATTTGTTAAGGCACAGTTAGGGAGACTTTACTCAGGACCATCAAGATAGGTATAGGGGCCACTGCCTACAGGGTCTTGCAGTGAGGGAGAGACTGGGCTCAACTCCAGGACAGCATAGACAAGTAGTAGGAATTTTAGTCAGGGGTGGGGGTGGGGAGTCAGTGGATAGAAAATTACTAAGAGGAAAATCAGAGGTTAGGGGGATTCTGGCTGAGCCCACCTGACAGGATCTTGCTAAAGATGAGCCAAAGTGATGAGACAGCACCTGAGGGATGGCGGAGGGTAAGGAACTGACCAGATATCCAGGCTGTTCAGATATCAAGGATGGAGTTCTTGCTAAACTCACTTAGCAAAGGTCTTTGCTAAAGCTGGATTTTACAGAAGTGCACAGATGAGCCTAAAAGAAGTTTCAGGAGCCTGGCTACAGTTTGGCCAAACAAAGAACCTTTGTCACTCTTCATCCTTCAAGATCAGCTCAGCAACCAGACACAGGGAGACGCTCTGTTGCTGCCTGACTGAAGCAGCCCCTTCTGAGCTGTGTGGGTCCTGGGCCCACCTCTGCCATGCATCCTCACACTGCATCACCAGCCTGGTTCTTGCATTGGTTGTCCTTGCAGGGAGGGAAGCAAGATGCTGTCATGCACATCGTGGCGCTGGCACGCAGAGCCGTTGCCCATTTCCCTCTTGCTCTCTAATACTTCTCAGTCACCAATACACAGAACTTTCCTGGAAGTTGATGACTAAATCACTTCAAGCCAATAATACTTTGGTTTATATATAGTGCTTTGCATTTCCAATGGCAAGTTTAGTTTTCAAGAATCCCTTCAAACATTTTATCTTCACCACATCCCTGTGAGAAGACAATACAATACAGAGCTAGAAAGAAGTTGGGTTTCCTGCGCCAAATGACAGCTTCACTTTGTGGCGTATGGCCTGGAATCTGGGACCAAGATGCCCTGGTCTCACTATCTCTACGTGTGGGATAGTTACATTTTTATGGCAGTTTGATTTCCTCTTTGGCCACAGATGATTAAGAGAATAAAACCTTTTAAATTGCTAAATTGCTTAATTTTCTATGTGCATGCTTATTTATCCTTTTGCTAATTAATTTTCAGAATTTCTGGTTTAAAAAATATTTCCAGGTTAGATTTTTCTGGTTTGGGGGGGATTAGGAGGGGGATCTACATTTACATTGTTTTTTTAGCTTACAACAACAGAAATTTATTGTCCCAGAGTTCTGTGGATTAAAGTAACAAAATTCAAGCTCAAGAGAGTTAATAGCTGTCCAAGATCCCAAGACACCAATACTCACAGTCATGAACCCCAAAGGCACAGTTGAAATTCTGACCCAAATTTTCTAACTCCAAATCCAGGGGTCATTGAGCTGCCACCTACATGGTGTAGCTGACTCCTGGATTGTGTAGACCTGTCACCAAAACTTATTCTTGAGCAGCCCAGGACCTACTGCAGTAGAGTGACTAAGTTCGTGTTTCTTGATTGAAGGGCTGGTACAATAATAATCCCTTCAGACCTAGAAGTTAGAAGGCGTGTTTCCCTGTCTGTCCAGCAGGTGGGGCTACAAAACCAAGGGAATGTTGCTTCATTTTTGCTGAAACTCTTAAGAGCCAGTACAGTTACTGTGGATTTCAAAAGCAAAAGGCCATATTGATTCTAAGGCACAATAGAAAAATAAAGAAGATAAATTCATAAATCAATGGTTATAATACTTATATTTATGTATTTATATATAATTATAGCATATTTAGAAATAAAAATTTTGAATACTTAATCAAAATTCCTTTTTAAGAACAATGAACATACAGGTAAAAACCTCCAGAATGGTCCGTATTAATCAGTCCATCCAAAGTACATCCTAATTTCATGTTAATTGAAAGCAATGAAGTTAATTGTTTAGTTGGCTTTGGGAATGAAGGCTTTGTCCCCTCGGTTGGCTCTGCCGCAGAAGGCCTCCGCATAGTGCATGGTTCCTATGTCTACCCCTGGTGGGAGCTGGGCATGAGCTCCTCTCCTGGAGCGGAAGATCAACTCTTGTTAATCTTCGTGTTCAGTACCTATCCCATGAATGTGAATGGGTTACAATTCTAACCCCTT
This sequence comes from Glis glis, assembly GCA_004027185.1. Lineage (NCBI taxonomy): Eukaryota > Metazoa > Chordata > Mammalia > Rodentia > Gliridae > Glis > Glis glis. Next base: position 40,585 of record PVJS01007806.1, on the reverse strand, counting down.
AACTAGGGTCCAATACAGTTTGAAAGCTGTCAGGTCATGTAACTCTTGAAGAATTCTAACTACTTTGGATCATAGAGTGATACATGAGGAGGCCTAGCAAGGGAGACTGGAAAATATTGATACCCCTCCTGATATATTAAAGTACAAATTTGTATTTACTGCTTAGTTGATTGCTTGAGATGAACTTCCAGACATACTTGTGTTTGACTGCTATTTGCTATTACCTACTCTTCTTAAATGTTCTTAATTTTCTCTATGCTTAAGAAGGAGAAGAAGGCTATATGACAGATATACTAAATAACATTTAATACCCCAAATAATTTAAGACAGGGTTTAATATGCATGTTGTGATGCCTGGAGATTAGTACAGAATCAGGTAGGTCTGATTCACCTGCTGGGTGTTCAGAATTGTGGTCAAGAGAAACGTAAAACATATTTCTTCTCCTTGAAGCTCTTTATCAACAATTTTTAGGAAATATAGCATATTACTCCCATAAAAATTAGAAATTAGTATGAGAGTACTTGTTAAATTGCTGAAATTTGTAATAGATAAGTTTATCAACCCAGTTACAGAGGAAGAAGCACCATTCTTGGATACTTGTGAAGTGCCTGTGCCTGTACTAGACATAGTTTAGTTATTTTTACTTAGACATCAAAAAATACTATGGGATAGCTAATTGTTCCATCTTACAGAAGAGGAAACTGAAGTGTATAAAATTTAAGCCACCTGCCTAGGTGACATAGGTAATAGGGAGCAGGGCTGTGAGTCAGAGCCTGATTTCCTTTGATGTTCTAAGCTTATAAATGATTTTCTGCCTCTTCCAAGCCCACTCAGCATGATCAGCGAGTGTTCTTGCAGGGGCGGGGAGTGGGTAGCTTGGGTCAGAGGCATCACAGGATTTGACTGGTAGGTGGTAGGCAGACATGTCTGTATCAGTCAGGCTCCTGGAAGGAAAGAGATGGTGAGTCGAGTGGCAGTTAAAGACAGTGGAATGAAGGGACTATTGGCAGGGATGTGGCAGGGCTGGGGGCCAGTGGAGGAGGTGAGGCAGTCAGGGCTGTTCCACCTCCACGCTTGAGGGGACCCAGGGAAGGGATGGCATGAGGGGAACCCAGTGCTACTGGGGGAAAAGAGATTTCCCCAGCAGTGGTAGCCAAGGTTAGAGGGTCCACTGCCAAACTGCATCCAGATGGTGAGGGAATGGAGTGTAGAGAGAGGGATCCAACCCCGCCCTCTTTCTCCTCTGGCCATACAGTGCAAAGTTTCTTGAGTGGTAGAGTCCATAGAGGTCAGCCTCAGCAAGAAGAAGGGAAGGGAGAAGCTGTCTCCCTGTCACTGTAGGGAGAGGAAGCAGCACATCCATGGGATGAAGAGCTCTCCCGGCTCAGGCTGGGACTGTGCACATCAGCCTCACCCACCTGCCAGGTCCCATCTGGGAGGCATGTCAGAGGTGGGCATGTCAGAAGTCCCACATGTCAATTAAAGATGCCTGATTTTATTTTGAATCTCAATAGCCAATTCAATTTTGTTTCACATAGACCAATAATAACGTAATATATATCTTCTATAAGCTGGAGAGATGGGAAAATTCTAGAAGAATGATAAAGGAAGACCTTATGTGAATATTTATCCATCCAAAATGCCCATCCACCAGGAGCAGCCCCTGTCGGAGGCTGGGGTGGTGCAAGCCCGTGTGCAGGTTCCCCGTGGGCTCATTTGCTCTTTCTGTGTTTCAGTGACCTATGGCATGATGAGCTCTAATGTGTACTACTACACCCGGACAATGTCGCAGCTCTTCCTGGACACCCCAGTGTCTAAAACGGAGAAAACTAATTTTAAAACTCTTTCTTCAATGGAAGACTTTTGGAAGGTATTTGCAAATGACTTTGAAAGTACCTTTTGTCCCTAAGAATGTTCATTTGGCATCGTAAGTTCAATGCAGGACTATCTTTAGGGCCACTATGGGTTTACTGCTGTGTGAGATGTTAAATTCTGTTGACTTCTTCGAAGTTCCTATTTCTACCCTCAAAGAGGGGTAAAGTAACATTTACAGTGCCTTGCACTGGGCTCGGTTTTTCATACCTTACCTTATTTAATCCCCATAGTGACCTTACAAGGTAAGTAGTAAAACTATGCCACAGTTTGTAAATGAGACAAATGAAATTCAAGATGGAAAGGCAGATACAGGATAGGATGCTTAAATGAGATTCAGGAGGCAAGGTCACACGTCAAATGCGATTCAGGATGCTTAAATGAGATTCAGGAGGCAAGATTAGATGGCTAGGGAATAAGAAAAATGAACTTTTTCTAGTGTTACAGCTACTTCTTCATCCTAGTTTATTATTCATTCAGTCATGTATGATTCATTAAATATTGACTGAGAATCTTCTAGGATGCGAAGCTCAGAAGGGCAGTTTGCTGTTCTGTATTGCTTTGATTTTTCTGTTTTGTGTCTTTGTTGACAATGGCATGTATCCCCAGCTACTGGGACAGTGCCTGATAGAGGGTAGGCACATTCAAAGGTCTGCTAATGTAAAATTCAATCCAGTCTCTTCCACAGTCATCACAAATTCCTGCATAGTAGCACAACATAAGCAATGAGTGATATAATAGGGAAAATATTAAACCATTCTGGATGATAATGGTGCTCAGAATCTAAGAAAACTGAAAGGGAAATGGAAAGGAAATGATTTTCTCCCTCATGAGATATTTTGTAAAATCCTTGCTAAACCCTGGGGCCAGAGCTATTGCTTTTAAGCATAAAGAAAACTGTGTCACAGAGACCTATTAATATAAAACAGTACTTGGCATCCCAAACTATACTTGTACAATATTAACCCTTTCCCGCCTCCGTGGGGCAATTCAGTCTATCTCTATTGATAATCTGATAGGGATAACACACTGAGAAGTGGCTAGATCTGTCCTCACTAGAGGCATAACTCCTTGTCCAAACTAACCCGAGACTTCTTACACATCCATGATAATAAATGCCAAGCTCTAATGAAGTGGGAATGGATTGAATGGAGAGCCACCTAGTAAAAAAAGTCCAGGCAAAGAAAAAAGATCCACTAGATGGCAGACTTGGTGATCAACACTCTTGCCTCTTCTGCTCTAGACAAGTCCAAAACCATGACTAAGGGGCTGCTGTTTTTCGTAAGGGACAGTGGAGTTGATCGTGGTCATGGACTTATGCACCCCCCACTTCGTTGCCTTTAGTTCCTGAACAGAACTCAGAGTTGCTACTTATTAAACTTCAGCTCTATGCCAGGTGCACTGACCACATGAAGATGGACTTTCCAGATGCCAGAATCCAGGCTCAGAAGATCCTGCTCCAAACTTCAAAGCTATCCAGTGAAGGAGCAAGATCCAAACCCAAAACTCCCTGACAAGGAAACCCACTCTGTTTTTATGGAGTGCATTGTAATTTTACATCATATTGGGGTACAGAGTGTCAGAAAAATACATGCACACAACTCTTGTTGCCCCTCCCTTCTACCCCCCCCCCCGCAAGTCTTTGAGATTGGAATTGGTAATTTTGTATACATTCATAACATTATTTCTACTATTGCATTCTTTATGACTTTGACACCCCCTAATCCCCCCCAGTCACTCCCCTGGAGTCTCTCTCATCTATCTGATGTTGCCCTTATTTCCCAATATCTCTAGCTTCCACAAAAAAGAGAGAACATACATGTACTCATTCTTTGGGACTGGCTGTTTTCTACTTTGTTCAGAGTAGCTAAAGCCCTGGTTTGCAATCATCCTAGGCAGGAGGAAGACAGCCTCTGAGCTTGGAGCCTTCCTTCCCTTCCTCCCTCCTTCTTCCCTTCTCCCTCTCTCCCTTCCTTCCTTCCTTCCTTTCTTCTTTCCTTCTTTCTTTTTTTTTTTAGTATACCTTTATTGGTGCATTGTAGTCTCACATCATAATGAAGTTCAGAGGGATAGGGACATACATGCACACAGCACTTGGTGTGTTTCCTTTGCTTTCAGTTCACAGAAGGCTCCTTACTGGATGGACTGTACTGGCAGGTACAGTTCAGCAACCAAACAGAAGCTGACAACCGGAGCTTCATTTTCTACGAGAACCTGCTGTTAGGGGTACCACGTATACGGCAACTCAAAGTCAGAAACGGATCCTGCTCCATCCCCCAGGACTTGAGAGAAGAAATTAAAGAGTGCTATGATGTCTACTCCATCAGCAGCGAAGACAGGGCTCCATTCGGTCCGCGAAATGGAACTGCGTAAGTGTCTGTGACTCATGCCACTCAGTGACATTTGTGCATTCTCTGATCTCCCGGTGACATTCATTCATTCTCCGACAGCTTCACCAATTAGAAGATGCCTTCAGTGACTCTTCAGTGCTTATGTGTAAGTCTGGGCCAAATTGACCTTTCCTGTCTCAAGTTTCATCGACCTTTCAAACCCCTTTTAGTTTCTACACACATGACTTCCAAAATGCTAAATTTTTGACCATACAGCCCATAAAAAAGAAATTATATGAGCCTTTTGAAGTTTCCTTTAAGATGCATGGGCCCTGTTTTTATAGGTCTGATAACACTTCACTAGGTTATTTAGTAGAAAGATTTTTGATACAGAAATTCTTTTTTTAGTAGCTCTTACAAATAGAGTTTTGTTCAGAATGCAGTTATTTAAAGTATTATTAATTGTTTTTATTGACATATAACAGTTTTACATATTTATGGGTAAAATACAATAATTTGATAAATGTAGGCAATGTGTAATGTTTAAATTAGGGTAGTTATCATTTCTAGCCCCTCAAACATTAATCATATCTCTATGTTCGGAGCCTTCAGTCTCTGTTATTTTGAGATGTATCATAAATTGTTGTACACTATAGTTATCTGGTGCCTCCTATCTGATAGCTTTCCATCCCCAGTGCCCCCTACCTCTACTAACTTCTAGTGACCACTATTTTTCTGTTTCTCATGCTATTGATTTTTTCTTTAGTTTTCACATATGAGTAAGAACATGCTGTATTTGTCTTTCTTAGCTTGGCTTATTTCACTTAAAATCCTCCAGGTCTATCCACTTCAATGAAAATGACAGGATCTCATACTTTGTTGCTAAACAATATTCTGCTCTATCATCCATGCTTTTGTTTTTGTTTTATCCGCTTATCAGTTTATAGACACTTTGGTTGATTCTGCATTTGGATTATTATTAACAGTGTAACAGTAAGCAGGGGAGTGCAGAGGTCTCGTGATATGCTGCTTTTATTTTCTTTGGATAAATACCCAGTAATGAGATTGCTGACTCATATGGTAGTTCTATTCTTAATTTTTAGGGAATCTCCATGAAAAAATGTAATTATTTAAAGTGTGAAAAATAAGACAGTCTTCTGTCTGGTTGAAAGCCCATCCTCCTCAAATGTATGTTTATGATTTTATTTGTACATGTGAATATTTGCAAGGTTTTTTTGTACCCTGGGATACCCATGCCCCAAACCTTTTCTATATTAAGGGCAGGCACTTATTATTCTTAGAATTATTGCAGGTATTCTAACGACATGGGACAAGCTCTCACAAGTCTCAGGGTGGGCCTTTTGGGAGACGTTGCCCCTCGTAATTCACTGTGGCAGAGCCACCTTTTGAGCTCTGCTGAACTAATTCTATCAGGTCATCTAGATCTTTTTCTTGGGACTGAGTCACCCAGAATCTACATTTAGAAAATGCAACAGGACAAACACCTTTTTGATGACCAGATTCTTTGTCCGTCATCCATTGTACACTCGCTTTAGTACCAGGGACCATAAGAAACAAATTTAATAAAAATCAGGAGATTTACATCAAAGGGACTGAATAATCTTGATTTTTTTCAGGTTACGGAAGTAATTATACTTTGTTGTGATCCTCTTTCTAGTTGTTGTAAAACATCAGCATGCCTTTGATCTGTGGAACTTTATCTCACATCATTAATAAGAGAAATTTATACAGCAATTGCTCTGAGGCCGAGCTTGTTCACAGATGTATTATCTCGTCTCTCCCTCACAGAACACTTCTATGCTAGGTATTTTCTCCATTTTATGTGGGAAAATGGCAGTTGAATAGTGAGGAACCTGGTTGACTTGTCTCTCTTTTTGCTGTAGTTTTCACTGGGGTTCTCCAGTCATGTAATCCTTGAGGACAGACAGTTTCCAGGAAAGGCAGCCATGAACTCTGAGCCAGGCAGGGTGTCACATGTCTATAATCCCAGTACTTGGGAGGCTGAGACAGGAGGATCACAGGTTCGAGGTCAGTCTCAACAACTTAGTGAGACCCTGTTTTAAAAATAAAAAATAAAAAGATCTGGGGGAGTGTTCTTTAGAGGTAGAATGCCCCTGGGTTCAATCCCCAGTACCACACACACACACACACACACACATACGATGCTTTGGGACTAAATGAGGTTCAGGGCCTTTGTTCCCAAACTGGAGCTAATAACTATATGAGAATTCAAAAAGAAAATACTATAAAGTACTGTGAGAAGAATATTACCCACTTTAATAAGACTTACTGATTACATACTTTATCTTACTAGGAACCAAGTGTCTTTATAATTGCCATAAGTATTCCACTGATTTTACCTGTTTTTTAAAAATATAGTTTTATTGGTGCATTGTAGTTATACATTATAATGAGGTTCGTAGTGACAGAAACACACATGCGCACAGCACTCGGTGTGTCCCTCTGGGTCCCGCCCCACGCCCTCCCCTTCCCCGCATGTATTATTGATATGTAGCATCGATAACTGCATATATGTACATAGCATTATTTGAACTGTTTCCTTCATCAATTTTCTTGTTCCCCTGCCCACCTCTCTTTTGTTCCCTACCTCCCTCTCCAAATCCCCTTCCACTATTCTATTGGTCACTCTCCTCATTTATATGAAGTTCCTTTTGTTTCCCAAATTCTTTCTAGCTTCTACATATGAGTGAAACCATACGGCCTTTCACTTTCTGAGACTGACGGGTCTCAGCACAATAATCTCTAGTTCCATTCATTTTCCTGCAAATGATGTAATTTTGGTCTCTAAAGCTGAGTAAAATTCCTTTGTGTATATATACCACAGTTTCATAACCCATTATCTGTTTGGGTTTTTTGTTTGTTTGTTTTTGTTTTTGAATTAGTTGGATCTACACAAGTGAAAAGGACTTGAATGGCAGCAGTCACTGGGGAATAATTGCAACTTACAGCGGAGCAGGCTACTACCTGGATTTGTCACGAACCAGAGAGGAAACAGCTGCCCAGATTGCTTTCCTCAGGAAGAATGTCTGGCTGGACCGAGGAACCAGGGCAACTTTTATTGATTTTTCAGTGTACAACGCCAACATTAACCTGTTCTGTGTGGTCAGGTGTGTATTGAGGACACTGTCTGAATATCCTGTTCTGGAGATAGGCCAGAAACCCTTGCCTGCAACTGGCTAAATGAGGGTGCTAAGGATCCAGGTGGATAGCGAGATGGGGTGAAAACTAAAGGCTTAGTGGCATACGGGTATTTGGGGAAGGGAGTTAGGATTCTAGAATATTAGGATTTGGAAAGAACTTTATGTCCGTCCAAGTTGGTCCCAATTCTGGAATCTTTCCAGAAAAAAAAAACCACTTCACTTTTCCAATAGCTATCCTCCGCCATTATAAGGATGATGAGAGCTGCATGCTCCCTTACCAAAACCCCTGGCTATCAAACCTTGGCCTCCTTCCCAGAGTTCCCCATTATTAGATGATGCACAGTAGTGAAGGGCCATTCCTGATGGATGCCCAGGTGTCTGCTCATGCCTAAGACTCACCAAGGGCACATGAAGTGAGCTTCTCCTGACGATTCCTTTTATACTACAAGATTCTGCAAGTATGGAGTTGTTGGCCACTGTCAGCATGGTTTCTCATTGGCTTGGGGTGACTTGGGTAGGAGTTTTATTACCTTATAATGCTGGGACAGAAGAGATAGACACCCTCCCCTGTCTACATCCTGTGTTGTTGTTTTAATCGTTCTTGTTGCAATGCAGGTTATTGGTTGAATTTCCAGCAACGGGCGGAGTGGTTCCCTCTTGGCAATTTCAGCCTGTAAAGCTGATCCGCTATGTCACCACTTTTGATTTCTTCCTGGCTGCCTGTGAGATTATCTTTTGCTTCTTTATCCTTTACTACGTGGTGGAAGAGATACTGGAAATTCGCATTCACAAACTGCACTACTTCAGGAGTTTCTGGAATTGTCTGGATGTTGTGATCGTTGTGGTAGGTTGATGAGGACCACCAAATTTCACACTCTATTGTAAAAGGGTGTTAATTATAGCCTCTGGCTTACTCACCATTGTGCAGCTTGATATTTCCAGGAAAATCTAAAAATTTGTTTCCATTATATCCACTTCTCTTTTACAACTTATTTTCTTATTTTGCATGAGGAGCCTTTGTGATCATGGCATGGAGAGGAATTTACAGTAAACTCTCAGTTAATCACACTAATTATGAGAATAACTCAGTAATTCACATTTGGCTTAGGCATACCATATGAGATGTGGGGGATAAAATTATTGATTTGGGGTTTTTGCTAATAATATTTACCTTCAACTGAGGGTAAAAATCCATTTGTTTTCCTACAGAAGTGTTAAGTTATAGCAAGAAGAAACATTCTGAAAATATTTTAAGTGATAGAGTAAACCTCCTGCAGCTTAAAATTTCCTGCAAATAGAATACAGAGAAAAAAATTTATGTCCATCAAAGTTTCCTGTATAAGGTACAATAAATCATAAGGCAGAGTTACATAGCTGGGACTGCAGCACCTTTTTCATGCCGTTCCTGCCCTCAACTCTACTGTGATTTCTTGCTGTTGTTCAATTTGTTTTCCCTCAATTTGAGTCAATTAATTAATTAAGCCTCATACCAATCATTTCCTTCCAGGGGCCTCAGTGTAAAAATGAACTCTCACAAGCATTTCTTCCCTCAGTAGTAACTGATAAACTTTTCCTAAGTCTTATTAATGATTTAATTATATAATAACATGCCTCGTTGTCATAGGCTTAAAAGCATAGAATAATATATAGCTGTGCCATATATTATTCTATGTCCATGCTTCCCACTGTTCTACCATAGAAATGATCTTCTGAAGTCTCAGTAAATTTTGCATTATCCTGTTAACATTCACTGTGCTGTTGACCTTCCTCATGACAGTTATTCTTTCCCTCGCCACTCACTTGGCCACTGTGAATCATTATCATCAGGTCACTGTCACTTCCCTCTAGTATCAGTTAAGATAATAAAGAAATGTGTTATTCATGTATGAGTGAAAGAAAACTTAAGGAAAAAAAAGAACTTCGTGGACAATACTGCATGGCAATGACAATATTAGCAACAATGATAATAGTAACAACAATGGCTTATACTTTAGAAGTGTGTTAGTCCCAGTTCCAAGTGCTTTTTACATAAAAAGCTCATTTAGTCCTTATACCAGTCCTCTTTGCCACTCTGCCCCTGTCTCCAGCCATGTATGTGTGCACTTCAGAAAGAGGTTTTATGTAAAATAAGAACTCTGGTGCAGTCAGAACCACATTCTACCTGTCATGATGGCCGTGTGACATCATACATTTAACACAAATCAGGGTAACTCAGTTTCTCCAAATTCCCAATATACTAATAATGAGGAAAATTATCAAAGAACTACAGTACCTAGGGAAATAGGGGAGGACACAATACTGATAATTTTTAAAATTTCTGCACTGAGGGATAGCATAGTGTAGTCCCTAGACATTAAAAATTATTCTGGAATGCAGTTATTGTTTACAACTCTTAAGGATGAAAACTCAGGTTTCTGATTTATATGGATTCAATTATATTTATCAGATATAATGGTAAAAGTATAAACATGATATTATGCTAATGAAAAGCAACATTCTATTTTTTCACCAAATGACTTCAATATCGAGAAAGACTTCTCAATAGGATTCAACTTTTGTGAACTCGCATGCCTATCAGTGAAAACTTTGACAGCATAGCCTAATGTATTGCATTTGTTTATAAATTGTGTCTGTGTCTGTTGAGATAATTTGGTATATCTGTAAAAACACACACGCATGCATAAAATTCAGGAATAGGACAAAAATTAATACAAATAAAATTGTAGCACTTTCTTACTATCATTTGTAATTGTTCATCCACACTAGTGAATTAGTGAATTGCCTTGTACTTACTGTGGACACTTCCATGCTATTGCAGAACTCAAGGATTGTGTCTGGCTCAGCAGTCATGGCATTTTGCAAGTGTTTTTCTTCAAAGTTTGCTTCTCTTTGATTTTCATTTTTATTTAACTCTTAGTACTGCCAAGATACAGTTCAGACCACATGCTTTTATAAAGAACAGGGAAGAACTACTGAAATCTCAGCTGGCATTTAAAATGTTCTCTGACCAAAGAGAATCAGGGCATACTTTCTGCTCACCCCCAGAAATGTACCATATGCTTTGTTGCACCATCAAACCTATGAAAAGAGCCACAGATTTTTTTTAAACTGGCCCAAATTTGTTTAAATCTACCTAAAACCTAAAAAATAAAGTTACATTTAAATAGCACATCTTGAAGTCACTGTGAAATTGTTTCCTCTATTTTCCTATTTTGTTTCTTCAGAAAATACTCTGAAGTCTGCAGGATTTTGTCAGTCAACCATTTTCCCTAAGTAATAGTCTTTCAAAACTAGCAGCATTGTGGAAAATAAAGGAGAGACTATTTAGAAGTCTAAATTGAAATAACATTGACTGCTTGGTTTCACAGAGTGAAAAAGATTTACTCAACAAATATTTTTCGAGCACTTAATGTACCAGCTCTGTTCCAGATGTTGGAGATATAGGAATAAACAAAACAACCAGATCCTCTGTATCACAGAACTCATGTTCTGGTATGGAGAGAAAGGTCTTTCAACACATGCTCACAAAACCTCTTTCCTCACTTCTCTCATTCCCAATGTTGGAGGAGAAGTCCCAAGGAAAGTTAATATCTACTATGATATTGATGCTGTATGACCATTTATTCCATATTTTTATAAACATTTGTCCTGTGAAGAGTAAAATTGTCTGGACTGGATAGAAGATTGCACCTCGTGAGTGCTGGGTAAAGGGTTATTGTTGGACTCACTCAACCAACCCAGCTTCTTCATCCCTCTCATCTGAGTCCATGTAAAAACATGTTCTGCGAATCCCAGTGAGTTCTAAGAAAATGCTCCATCAGCTGATAACGCCTCCCTGGATTAAAAAAAAAAAAAGGAGATGGTGAGGTTGGCTTTTCAGCTGAGGTCAGCAGAGGTCAGCACCACGCAAGTCTTTGCTGTGATAATCACCAGGGCCATGGTCAGGACGGCTCTCTCAGGAAGGGTAATGAAGTGGTCCTTGGTCGCCATCCAAAAGAAATGAGAGAGTAGACAATAGAGGTTGCAGTACCTAACGCAGCCCACCTGCTGCAGACCCATACCCACACTCGGACAGGGTTATTATGATCGACCTCTAGCAGTGTCCTCATGCGTGTTAGTTCGGTGGTGATTGATGACGAGTAGGGCCAGTGTCCCCTCAGGTGACTGTATAGCCCAGACCCAAGGCAGATTGGAAGAGCCACAGGGTCGTGAGGGAAGAGACAGAGGAGGTCTCACATATTCCCTCTGCAAGCCTTCTGGAGATCCTACTGCCCATCATTTCCACCATCTTTAAGCCTGAGCTCTTCTTTTATCTTATGAGCGCTGCTTGTCAGTGCATCGATGCCTCCCTTCACCCTGTGTGGTGTGATGCCAACTTTTCAGTAGTTATTTTTTTTTAATATTTAGCTTTGTACATTTATCTTATCTTGAACCAGAGTATATTCCTTGAGGGCAGGGTTCAAGTTCAAGTTGACTTTTATTTATCCCCCTTGGCCCTCAAACAGGGCTGTGTACATGGACGTCTGCTATAAATTTAGTGTAGGGAGGAAAGAATGGGTGGTTGGAAATTGGAGAATGAAGGGAAACCAGAAAAAAATTTTAAAAATGACAAAAGAAATAGAAATCAGAGTAAGGCCAGTAAAGCAAAGGGGTGAAAGTGGGTTGTGTGAGACTGGCAGGAAGAGGCACCCCTCTTGAGTCTGTTGTAGTATCATCTCATGTACACACGTATACATGTGTGTGCACAAACTATGCACACATGCACTCATCATATTTCTATTCCTAACTCAGGAAAGACAAGCAGTATATTGTTTACACATTTTTGGCAGTGGCAAGCACCTCCCATTCAAGTGAGTGGCTTCTATGAATGCCGTTGGGAGAGTGTAATGGCCAGCCCTGGCATCCATATGTTGTTGAAGAAAAATCAGCCATTGAAGGTAACTTATTTATTTCTAAAGCATTGTAAATAAATATAAATATTTTGTTTTCCAGCTATCAGTGGTAGCTATAGGAATTAACATATATCAAACATCAAACGTGGACAGTCTATTACACTTTCTGGAAGATGAAAATACTTTCCCAAACTTTGAGCATCTGGCATACTGGCAAATACAGTTCAACAATATAGCAGCAGTTACGGTATTTTTTGTGTGGATTAAGGTAATTGATACACTTCATGTACTGGGTTTTTAATAATGCTTTTAATTTCTTTTCATTAACACGACTCACACAAAATGTTGACGGCTGGAACTTGCCTTTGTGGCCAACTTCAAGTGGCTAGCCAAAGCCGCTTCATTATGTACATCAAGCAGCACCAGTGGGACTCAGTGTCCGTTCCTCTCACTCTGGATGGTGCCGCTTCTTCTGCTGCCAGAATTCTTACAAGATCTGGCCCTGTAGGTTTCATTTCACACGTGCAATCACAAGCCTTTCCAATGTGTTAGCTGGGCCTGGGGCCCAGGCTGCTCTAACACGGGGGTGGATCTGAGTCTCATCGGATATGCTATGACCAGCTGAGGAGAAGGACCTAGAGAATGAGGAATTCAGCACAGGGGAGGGAGAGATGTAGCACCTGCCCATGCTCCCAAGCAGGATCACTTCTCGTCCAGCAGGGGGCAGGGGGAAGCTTGTAGAATTGAGGTTGGGATAGATACTTCCTCCACCAGTTCCTACTCACCCATTCCCCTCTTTCCCTAAAGTGTACTGTGCATTTCCAGGTGTGTGAAAGGTCAGGGCAGTCCATGTACAGGAGCCTCAACTCTGGAGATGCAGGAATTCTTAGGAATCCTGAGGCAACCGCTGACCTGCCCCCAGCTCAGGTTCTATGATTGTGCTGCCCAGACAATAGCTATTGAGCCCGTGTGGCTACTTACATTTCAATTTACTTAATTAAGATTAAATACGATTAAAATCCAGTTCCTCAGTCCCCCTAGCCACATATTCAGTGCTCAGTGTCTCCGTGGTGGGAAATGGAAATAATCGAACATTTCCATCATCATGGAAGGTTCTCGTCACAGCTGTTCTGGAAGGACTTACCACAGCTGTGTGTTTTCCCGAATCAGTGTTTACTCCTGGAGGCCTCAGGCGCATCAGAGGCCCAGGCTCACTTGAGTAGCTCATGCTGATCATTCAGCTATGCACCTGATCAAGAGAAACCATCACTAATGCACCAAACCTTTATCATAAAATAGTGAAAATAACCAAGGTCTCAAATGAGTAGAAATTGTATTAAGTAATGTTAAATTAACATCAGCCCTCAAAAATTTTCCCTGTAGCCAGAAACAACTTATAAGAGACCATTAAGTAAAATTCTAGAGGTTTCCTTCCACCATGTGCCTCAGGCTCTTGTGTCTTATTTATTGCTTCAGTTCCCAAAACCTCATCACTGAGTTCTTTAAGGCGGGGATAGTGACTCTACTGCTAACACCCCACAGGCTCCTCACCTTGGCCTCTACCCAGAGCTGCAGGACTGTCCTGCCCCAGGGCTGTGAGCTGCACCATCGGGCCACCTGTGGGTGCCTCGTCCACAGCCGTGCTCAGTGTGGCTTTGCAGTGGGGCATAACAAGGTCACCCTTGGCTCTCAGCCCAGCTGACTTCTGGGAATCCCAGTATTTCAGTTGTAGAGATTGAAGGCAGCTACATAAAGCCATCCCCACCTAGTAGCAGCACAGTAAATGATAGTTAATAATGCACAATGAGAGCCGGGCGTGGTGGCATATACCTGTAATCCCAGTACTTGAGAGGCTGAGACAGGAGGATCCCAGGTTCAAGGCCAGCCTCAGTAACTTAAGCCCTCGGCAACTTAGTGAGACCCTGTTTCAAAATAAAGCATAAAATAGGGCTCAGAGGTAGAATGCTTCTGGGTTCAATCGCCAGTGCCATGCACACACACACTCACACACACACACACACACACACACACACAAGCATTTCCTAAATATTTTGTATTGGTTTTTATTTGTAAGGTTTTTTCTTCTTTATTTTAATTTTTTTTGAGGAAATATACCATGAGCTATTTTAATTATAATGAAGCCTGTTTTCCCTGTATTTTATCATCATGTAAAATGTAAGCAACAGAAGGCAGAAGCTTTGTTCTGTTCACTGCTGATCCTCCGCTCCAGGAATAGCTTGGCATGGGACAGGCACTCAACAAGCACTTTTTCAATGAGAGGATAGAAGTTGCTGAGTTTTTTTCTCTATTGTGGTGTATGTATGTACACACACACACACACACACACACGCACGCACGCACACACACATAGCATTTTCACCATTTAAAGTGCGTATAATTCAGTGGCAGGAAGTACATTCACAATGCTGAGCAACCATCAATACTGTGCATGACCAGAACTTACAGGGCTAGGGGTATAGCTCAGAAGTAGAATGTCCCTGGGTTCAATCCCCAGTACCATACACACAAAACAAACAAACAAACAAACAAACAAAAAAAGAACAAAAACCAAAACATTAACCCCCCATTTCCCTTCTCATCCCACCCCCTGGTAACCTCTGGTCTACTTTCTAGTTTTGAGTTTGACTACCCTGAGAACCTCATACAAGTGGAATCTCACAGTTGTGACCCTTTGTGCAGCACTTATTCCACTTGGATAATGTTTTCAAGGTTCATCTCACAGCATGTGTTACAATTTTATTCCTTTTCATGAATGAATAACATTCTATTGTATATGTATACCAAAATGTATTCATATGCACATTGTATCTCTTGATGCCTTCTCTTTGTTTTGCAGCTCTTCAAATTCATCAATTTTAACAGGACCATGAGCCAGCTCTCCACAACCATGTCTCGGTGTGCCAAGGACCTCTTTGGCTTTGCAATCATGTTCTTCATTATTTTCTTAGCATACGCTCAGTTGGCATACCTCGTCTTCGGCACTCAGGTTGATGACTTCAGTACTTTCCAAGAATGTATGTAAGTATATATGAAATTAAGAAGAAAAATTTAATCAGAGATGTCACTTCCTACTCAAAGATAAAGAATCATGATTGATTTTTGACCACCAAGTGTTAAAAATAGTTATTCAAAATAAGAATGAATTACCTTTTCCACAAACATTGACCCACCAATGCAGAGAAGACAACACATTCTGAAGTGCTGATGCTTATGATAGCAGCCCTCATGTAGTGAGACAGAGTCAAACAGACATAAAAACCAACATGGTCCAAACACCACGGTCTCAGCACCCAGTGCAGAGGGGGGCCTCTGAAGGGCCTTTGCACATATTTTTATTTCCCTTGAATATTATTATTAAAAATGTTAAACCTCAAGTTATTTTATAAGGAAAAGTGGTATTTCTAGTATTCTAGGACCAAGTTAGAATAATACAGGAATTGTTCAGCCTTTTCCAGAATTTGCAAATACACAAAAATCAAAAGCAAGAAAGAAAAAAGTAGCCAGTATCAGATTTTTGTGACATTTACAAAGGAGTTCGTAGTTAGGGAAGGAGAGGAAGGTATGCTAATGGAAGTTGATAGGGCTTTGTGCATGGGGATCCCTAATTCATCTTGCTGTTTGATGAAAGTCAAGAATGGAATTGGATTTATTAAGACCCAGCCTGGGAACACTCACCCACTTTGACCTCACTTTGAGTGGAGGTGAGAATATGGGATCTTTGAACACATACAATTCTGGCCATCCTTCAAAAATTCTTTTTCTTTAAGAGATTTTTAACTTTAGACCAAGGTCAATCATTGTTCAGATGTGGAACCCAGATTATGTATTGGATTCTTAGAACCAATTGCTATATAAGTCATCTAATAATAATTATAATTAATAGCAACCAAATAGAAATAACCTATGTAATATTCAAGCATATTATTATTCCAGAAGGCTTCAGTTGCCAATGTAAGTAGCAAGACTTTCTCAAAGAAATCAGCATTTGTTTAATATTTGGCAGCGATCCTCAATAGCCACGAATCCAAAAATGTGAATTAATCTTTAAGAAATGTTACATCAACTGTTGGACACTCTTTGGTTTTGTATTGTGTTGTGCTGTTTTTTGTTTTGTTTTGTTTTTATAGCTTCACTCAGTTCCGTATCATTTTGGGAGATATCAACTTTACAGAGATTGAGGAAGCTAATCGAGTTCTGGGACCACTGTATTTTACTACTTTTGTGTTTTTTATGTTCTTCATTCTTTTGGTATGTACACCTTTGTTTATAGCAAGGTGATTTAAACTTCGTGTTCATAAATCACCATCTTCTCTCTTCTCACTCTATTCCCCATCATTTCAAATTAAGACCCAGGAAGTAGAACAAACGCTGATTTTAGAAAATTTATTTTACTTTCATTGATTCGGAGTTTTAAGTATTAACCAAATATCTTTTCCATAGTCTTTCATTTATTCACATATATGTTTCTATTCAATGCAAAATAAATCAGGACAAGTGCTGATTTATAAAGTGACCTAAGACTGTTTTTCGTTGAAAGTAGAATCTGCTCACATGCCTTCTTAACACAGACATCAGCACTTTCACAGTGACTTGCTGGCATGACTTCATTTCACAGCTGAATTGAGTGAATTATTGCATTTGAGTGAATTATTGCACATCAAGATTAAGGAATTCTGTTTTAACTTATTCATAGGTCATACTTTGTAGGCATTTAGGGACTCCCTACAAAGAATGTGCATATATTAAGTTTAAATTGAAATCCAACCATTAATGTAAATTGCTTTAAAATTATCTTTAAAAATAACTTTTTGATGCCAGGTGTGGTAGCACATGCCTGTAATCTGAGTACTTGGGAGGCTGAGACAGGAGAATCACAGGTTCAAGGCCAGCCTCAGCAATTTAGCAAGACCATTAGCAACCTAGCAAGAGCCTGTTTCAAAATAAAAATAATAACGGGGCATGGTGGTATATGCTTGTAATCCCAGTACTTGGGAGGCTGAGACAGGAGAATCCTAGGTTCAAGACCAGCCTCAGCAATTTAGTGAGACTCCAGCAGCCTAGAAAGATTCTGTTTCAAAATAAAAAGGGCTGGGGGTATAACTCATAGGTAGAATGCCCCTGAGTTCAATCTCCAGTCCACAAAAATAAATAAATACAATAATTTCTAAAAAAAATAAAAGGACTGGGGATGTAGCTCAGAGGCAGAATGCTCCCAGGTTCAATACCCAGTACTGATGATGGTGATGATGATGATGATAATAATAATAATAATAATAATAATAATAACTTTTTTATTCTTTTGATTTGGTACAAAATTAACACTTTCAAAATTTTTGCCCCAAGTTAATTAATATGTTTTTAAGGTTTTTTTCTTCATTTTAACATTTGTATATTCAATTTGTCCACTGAGAAGTATTAAGTTAACTTAGGCAGTGGACATTTTTCATCTAAACACAAACATTTAACACTTTCTTCACAGAAAGAATCTTAAGAAAATAACAAAATGTGCATTTTCAGTCATTTTGGAAAGATCCTTGGTAGATGGTTCAGTGCTCACATTTTTAGTAACTCAGGGTCAGCCCTTTGAAGTGGGCCCAGGTCTTCCTGGTGCGTGGGTGGTGTTCACTGACTGAGCAGTAGATGTCCTTGCATAGGACTGACGGGTAGAAGGAGCAGGCAAGTCCCTTCGTGTGTTTCCATAATCAAGCATCATGGCTAGTTTTTAAATTTAACCCTCTAAGTTTCTTCTTCCTGTTGTGTATCACAGAAAAGCAAAGGGAAGAGTAAGCCTTTGTTACTCTCTCTCATTGGTGGCACCTGGATTCTGGGGCTCCTAAAGGTCTCCTAAGAAAACACAAACCAGGAATTGAGAATTCTGTAGTGGATCAGGCCATCTAGTGTTCTCAGTGCATTGATTTTCCAAAGGAGGGACATAACTGTGGCAAGGTGACATGCTCAAGTGAGGATTTGTTCCAACCTTGTGCTTCAGAGAGGAGCATGTTAAGAATATTCAGTCATTTTATCAGACCACACAGCAAATGCAAAAAGAACTCCTAGTTTTTGTCTTTATACCAAAATAACATTTGTACTATTACTCTCCTTATACACCTATATATAATAGACAGATAGATAGATGATAGATAGATAGATAGATAGATAGATGACAGATAGATAGATGATAGATATATAGATACAGATAGATAGGTAGGTACAGAGATAGACAGATAGTTGGATAAATAATAGATAGGAGGGTATTTTCTTTCCCTTTTTTTTTTTGGCACTGGGGATTGAACCCAAGGGCATTATACCCCTGAGCTATACCCTCAGCCCTTTTAATTTTTTTATTGTTTTCATTTTTTGTGGTACTGGGGATTGAACCCAAGGGCATTCTACCTCCAAGCTGCACCCCCCAGCCCTATTTTTTTATTCTTTATTTTGAAACAGCATCTCACTGAGTTGTAGAGGACCTCACTAAGTTGCTAACACTGGCCACGAACCTGCGATCCTTCTGTCTCAGCTTCCCAAGTACTGGGATTACAAGCGTGCGCCACCATGCCTGGCTTTTTTTTTTCAAACAGGGTCTTGCTAAGTTACTGAGGTCTTCACTAAGTTGCTGAGGCTGGCCCTGAACCTGTGATGCTCCATTAAAGGCATGCACCACAATGCCTGGCAGGAGGATACTTTCAGTATAAACTTGTCTTTTAAGGACATGAGAAGCTGGGTGTAAGGTTGCCTGAGATGACTTCCTGGTATTAATTCATTATCTCTACTTTTAAAAAATTCATAGTGGATTTTTAAAAAGTAGTTTGAAGTAGCTCGTCTGAACCAGGAGGCCCCCCAGTGCCCACACACATAGAGGGAAAGATTTCCTAGTACAGAGGCCCATCTGACAATCAGGTGACCCTTGTGAGACAGGCTGGGGAGGCAGAAGGTGAACCTCCTCTCCCCACCCCTTCAAGAGCCTTTCTCAGTCACTGCCTACTTTTTGAAATCTCCTCAGAGATCTCACCGTTTAATCCATTTCCATTGATACAGGCAGCAGCTAGCCATTTGTAAGTCAAAATAGAATGTTAGATGCCTGGGTTGGAGGGAGAAGGTTGACAAAATTCCTACTGAAATGATCAGTCCTGAAGGGGCTGAATGGAGCATTTAGCTGGGAGCTTACATGCATTCTGTGTTCTGTTCTCCTATATGCTACAGAATCTTCATACTCTCCCTTAATTGATAGAGGCTTAGTAGCTCTCTAAAATAAAAGAGGATTCTTTTTTCATTCATCAATCATCTAATAAACATTTACTCTACCGCTATAGTGGGTAGCGTATATTACACAGCATGAGGTATGTAGTATTTCCTGAGGAAACCATGACAAGGACAATAGAGCATGACCCCGCTCTGATGCGAGATCTCATGAACTTGTGGGGAAAAAACATATAATTAAATACACCACTCCATAGTTACAAACCAGTTACATGCTGAAAAGGAAGAGCATGTAAAAAAGAGCATATAAAAGAGGGACCTGATCTACAAGGTGCAGTGTTTCCAGAAAGTCTGTTGCAAACACATATTACAAATACAACCCATTGCTGCTGGGGAAGGAAAAGTCAGGAAAGTGAATGAGCTGCCACCAAGTAACAGGTGCAAATGATGCAGCGCTGAGCCTGCCGTAGGGCCTGTCCTGAGCACTGGACATGGGCGCCACTAACTCACACCATCAGTCTGTAAGGGAGGTACTGTTACTTTTCCCATTTTATAAATGCAAAACAAAGTAAACACGAGGCTTAAGAAACTTAAGCAATATAGTCTTGGCAGGGGCAAGACTGAAACCTAAGTCTGCTTGACTCATGGTCTTCATCTTTTCCACGAAATTTTCTTTACTATCTTTCTTGAAAGCCAACCATATTCTTGTTTGCAGAGGTCTTCTTAAGTTTTTTAAAATATGTTGTGTAAATCTGAGATGTGATTATATAATAAAATTTAATGTAAGCATGGACCTGTACCTATTTGTGTTGACTTAAAATTTGAAGAGTTTTTTAAGTTGTACACCCATAGTAATATATATAAAATTTTTACATGTATAAAATATAGATATGCAAAAGTAATAAAATAATTCCACCATTCTTAGGTAAATACATTGCTATTTTCTTGCACTTTACTGTTTCTTTGTGCAAAGCATATCATAGAATATGGTTTTATAAGTGAGAAAATATATTTTCCTTTGGCATGATGTAATGGAGAAAATAACCTTTTCAAAGAACATGGTAGTAAAACTATTAATTTATGCCTTCATAAAGCATTCAGATTGGGGGAAGAAAGAAAAACAAAAAAGAATGTGGCAATTATTGTATTGAAGGTTACAAAATATATTTGGATTTCTTCTCTTAATCTTTACCTTCCTCTGATTTACAAACAGAATATGTTTTTGGCCATCATCAATGATACTTACTCTGAAGTGAAATCTGATTTGGCCCAGCAGAAAGCTGAAATGGAACTCTCAGATCTTATCAGAAAGGTAGGATATCACCAATTCCCAGAATCTTAAAAATCCCCACATAAAATGGACCTTGTTTCAGTCAAATGTTCATCTCAACATTAATCCATTGAACTTGTTCATAATAAGGTGTAAACTGCTATATTTCAGGAATAATTTAAATGTTCTCTATTTTGGAGGCTTGATAGAGACGCTGCTAGCTTATACTTAAGTTCTGGGAATCCTTTTATGCCCCAGAATTCACTTCTCAATAATCTTTTTGACTCATAAGAGCTGAGCTCCTTTATATGGTTTGACACTGCCTCTAGTTGGCTCTGACTTCCAGATCCTGAGTTCAGAATAAACTGGAAGTCATGGTTATGTAAAGAAGCTTTCAGCTCTTCCATCTCAATTATAATTTTAAAAAAGAGACAGTTTTGAAGGAAAATATAGTCCTTTACCCTTTACCTTTGACTTTCCAAAGCACTTGTAAACTAGTCAAAGTTCTCTGGATTGAGCCACAGCCTGGGGCCTGAGAACATCTGCTTCCACACCTTCTCAGGAAATGATAAGTTGTTAAATAGGAGATGGGGCGGGGAAGTGGGGCAGCTTTGCTCTTCTCAGGGTGGCTTCTGCATTTTCTTGAAGGAACAACACATAAAAACAAAGACATTTACAGTGCATATCTTGTTTTGTTGTTCTTAGTAAGAGAGGGGGTGGGGCTCCTTCTCTGGTTTTTTTTTTTGGTGGTACCTGGGATTGAACCCAGGGGCATTCTACCTCCACGCTACACCCCAGGCCCTATTTTTTATACTTTATTTTGAAACCGGGTCTCACGAAGTTGCGGAGGGCCTCACTAAGTAGAGAGAGAGAGAGAGAAAGAGCTGAGGCTGGCTGCGAACCTGGATCCTCTGGTCTCTGCCTCCCAAAGTATTGGGATTACAAGCGTACGCCACCACACCCAGCTCCTTCTCTGTTTTTCTATTGGTTCAAGCCCTGGGACATTGTCTGTGGATCATGCTATAAGGGAAAACTTCATCTTCTTAAAACAGAGTCCCTTGGATGGGACCTAAGATTCCTGTTATCTCAATTCTGTATCACAGCTACTTACATTTTAGCAAATCTCCAGTGTGTATCTGAGCAGTCCACTCTGTGCACATACTTGTTACGCAAAAAGTTCAGGTACCACAGGGTTTTTGTTTGTTTGTTTGTTGTACAGGGGATCAAACCAAAAGCCTCAAACATGCTAGGCAAGCTCTCTACCACTGAGCTACATCCCCAGCTCAAGATATCCCAGTTTTGTTACATGACCCCAGGTCTTCAAAAACCTGGTTCAAACTTGAGTTATCATCATATTAACTGTGAGTAATAGCACAAAGTACAACCTCATCACTAGCTCTTCAGGTCATTACCTAAGTCACAGATGTGCATCAATCTCAGGGTCCAGTTGTGACGCTGCTTTCATTCTGCTGCTGATTGTTCACTGGACATCTGCTGTGAAGTTCACCCAACAACAGAGAGTGTAGTGTTGCTTCCTTGTCTCCTGGTAATTAGCCCTTGTGACACTTTATGGAAATGCATAATTGAAAAAAGAGAATAGTACAGCAAAGGTGAAAGTGAAAATTCACTGGGAGTGAAATCAAAACAGATGTCATGGATTTCTCAAAGAAATAGCCATGGGAATGCTGACACTACCACCACTGGAGTGATCCAGGTAGACAGCCGGAAGAACTTGGTGAAGGCCAATTCATCAGAATAAACAAGGAAAGTGTTTGTGATGGAAAGAACAGAGATGGGGTGGAAGAAGCGATGCCAGCAAAATACTTCACATTAAAGGAAGACTTCCTAGAGATACTTCACAGTAATGAAAGTGCAGAAGAAACATGTTAGGAGGCGATCCATGTTCAAAAAGGGGCATGACAGATCACAATGCGTAGAAAATACATTCAGTCCACGTTGTAAGGGACATGATGAAACATATGAGAAGAAGGCCCAATCACTGGTCAAGCTACTCTGTATACATGTTTTACAAAGAAATGAACCACTTTTCAATGTTTCTAATATTTTAAATTTCAGATTACTAAATAAGTATTCATTTGACTTTTTTAATGTCTTTATAAACATAACTGACACTAAGGGAATTTTTAATGTTTTAACAACATTTTAAGGTCATGGAACAATTAAAAATTTTCCTATTAATTACATATTCACTTTGCACAATTTCTGCCTACAGGGTCACTATTTCAGTCTTGCACTAATATGCAAAGCCAAGTCAGCTTCCAGTTGGTTGGTTGGGTTGTGTGTGTGTTTTCGTGGTGCTGGTGACCAACCAAGGGCCTCACACATGCCAGACAAGTGCTCTACCACCCAGCTACATCTCCCACCTAACCTCTAATTTATTAGTGAAAAATCTTCATCTACATTTCACTTTTTTTTACATACTTAACACATAAAAGGAAATTATGTACTATGAGATAATATAAAAGGTAAATAATCCATAAGTCAGGTTTCTTAGAATTCTCAAGAACTATTGCATATTGCTATATATTTGGGAGCACATAGCTACGGAATATGTAGTGAATTTTATTTCTGTCAACTAAATGAATACCAACTCTTTCCATGTAACTCTTCTACAAAAATTTTATAGAAAATAAGGATATGTTCATTATTCACTCAACACATACTTGCTGAGTGGCCAGCTTTCACCAGGCACTGGATTTACAGTAGTTAGAACTACAAATGAAAGGTAAAGCAAATGGGAAAACAGAATAAACTAAGTTTTTTCTTTTCTTTTGTTTCTTTTTTATTCCAACAGGGCTACCATAAAGCACTGGTCAAACTAAAGCTGAAAAGAAATGCGGTGGATGACATTTCAGAGAGCCTGCGGCAAGGAGGAGGCAAGTTAAACTTTGATGAACTTCGACAAGATCTCAAAGGGTAAGAGTCGCACATCCTGGGGCTCTAGGAAGTTTCTGCTTCCAGAGATAAATTCTTGGTGACAAAGGTGTTTTCTGGCCCAAGTAGTCATAAAGAGACTTTTCTTCAGAGGCAGTTGTATTTCTAGAATATAAAGAAGGATTGGCTCTCATTCAGCAATTTCCACTTTCCTCCTGCATTTTGATGTCTGTGTGTTTAGGGTGGATCATGTACAAGAATAAGTTCATCTGGATCCTCTCAATATTTTCAGGAAGGGCCATACTGATGCGGAGATTGAAGCAATATTCACCAAATATGACCAAGATGGAGATCAAGAACTGACTGAACATGAACATCAGCAGATGAGAGATGATTTGGAAAAAGAGAGGGTGAGTCTACTTTAGTAGAACAGGATTTGATTCAGCACCCACCATGTATCAGTCACAACACTAAGTGGAGAACCACTGAGAATCTCTCCCTCCCTCTCTATTTCTCTTTCTCTCAGTCAACTTATGTATTAGTACCCTGCTTATTCCAAAAAGTGTATATACTACAACAATATATAATACACCATGAAAGAGCAGTAATTTAAGAAATTTCAAAGTGAAGCATGAAGCAAAACAAAAGTGAAAATAATAGGTTATTATGAAGCTGAAAACTACATTCTATAACTACAAATAAGCTTATAAAACTGGGTATAACTTTGGCCTAGTTAGCCCTAAACTTTCTAGTATCAGCTTAAAAAGAGAAACATGATTAGTTGCATAGTTCACAATGTCCATGAGAGTGAGAGGAGAGAAAAAAAAAGACCAGTTATCAGGAGATATAAAATTATTCTGGCTAGTTGCGCTTTAAATTATTAACATTTATAGTAAAATAAAATAGCATCTGCCTTCCATTTGAATGCTTATTACAAAGTAATTACAAGTAAACACAACTGCTAGTTGTGGTGGTACACACCTCTAATCCTAGCTACTCAGGCGAGAAAGACAGGAGAATCACTTGAACCCAGATGTTTTTAGGCCAGCCTGGGCAACAGAGTGAGACCCCCATCTCAAATAAATAAATAAACAAAATTAAATTTAAATGAGCTTATGTAATCATAAAAATAATTAAAAGCTGTACCATTAACTTTAACATATAAATTTTAAACAAAAACATTAAAACTCTTTGTAACTGAGGCACAGATAATACAGATGAGTGCAACATACAGAAGCCATTTTCCCAAGAGGAAAAGTCTAGAATAGTGGTTCCTAAACACTGCTCCACAGAAGTGCCAATAGGTAACAAGTTTCAACTGTCATAGTGAAATGTAAACACAAAGAAAGACAAGTAATTAAAATCTCACAAATTTCTATTAGTCAAAATTCTTCTGAGGTTACAGCCCTCCTTCAAGAGCTACTAAATTGATCTCTTATGTAAAGATTGTAATAAATATATTCTTTTGTTTTCTTTTATTTGAATTGTTGCATGTTTGATGTTCTGTCCTGTCCAACTAAAAAGCGACTCCTTGCGAGTTTGAAAATTTGTCAATCCACAAAACTGAGATGTGTGGACATTCCAGGATGGCACACACCCATTTCTTTCCTACTTGTCTAACACCATGGTAAAATTTGTGTGGGGTCTTGGTGTGCTTGCTCCTCACTCAGTGACCCCATGTTCTCCAGGAGGACTTGGACTTGGATCACAGCTCTTTACCACGTCCCATGAGCAGTCGAAGTTTCCCAAGAAGCCTGGATGACTCTGAGGAAGATGATGATGAAGACAGTGGACACAGCTCCAGAAGGAGGGGCAGCATCTCCAGTGGGGTTTCTTATGAAGAGTTTCAAGTGTAAGTGTAAATGAATTGGCAGAATTTGGGTTGACCAGAGCCTAAATGAGATGAACTAGCTTCCCAGTCTTTCTAAATTCACTCTTTTTCATTACTAATCATTGGTTCTTTTTAAAACTTTTATTATTTTTTCTTTATAGAAGCAAAATGTTCATCATAGGAAAATTAGCAAATAACGAAAAGCAAAAGAAAATGTTAAACTCTCCCATATTCCTACTAACCAAAATGTCTATCAATATTTTATTGTTCATTTCCCCATATATATGTGTTTTTTTACATGTTTTTAGGGCCTACCATGTAGTCTGTCCTGGAGAATTCCATGTGCTTTTGAGAATGATATGTATTTTGCTCTTGTTGAATAGAGGATTTGTAGAAGTTTCTTAGGTCTGTTTTTTAATACGTTACTCAAATTTTCTGTTTCC
Organism: Glis glis; assembly: GCA_004027185.1. Taxonomy (NCBI): domain Eukaryota; kingdom Metazoa; phylum Chordata; class Mammalia; order Rodentia; family Gliridae; genus Glis; species Glis glis. The sequence goes on along the minus strand of PVJS01007806.1, from coordinate 14,651 downwards.
CTGATGATCATCTGCTGGTTGTTCTACTTTGAAAGAAGGGTATTAAAGCTTCCAACTATGATTAAATTGTTCTTTTATCCCTTCAATTCTGTAGGGTTTTGCTTTTTTTATTTTGGAATTCTGTTGTTAGATGCATGCATGTTTATAATTAGTAAATCCTTGTAATAGATTGACCCTACTTTCATTATGAGATGTCTCATTGTACTAAAGTGTTTTCTTTTTTATCTATATAACTATAACTGCTCCAACTTTATTAGGGTTGCTGTTTGCATGATATATCTTTTGAATCCTTTTACTTTCAACCTATTTGTGTCTTTGAATCTGAAGTGTGTCTCATGTAGACAGCATATAATTAGATCATGACTTTTTTTTCCAGTTTGTCAATCCCTGCTTATTTATTAGATTGTTTGGTCAATTTATATTTAGTGTTATTGATATAGTTGGTTTTACATCTGCCATTTTACTTTTTATTTTCAATATTTCTTATGTCTCTTTTGCTCCTCCAGTTGTCTTTTTAATGCAGTATTTTACATTAAGTGACTATTTCCTAGTGTAATAATTTGATTCCTTCTATGATTTTTCAGTGTATTTTTCAATTAGTTTTGTGGTTGCTCTCAGATTTAACATATATAAATCAACTTATGAGAAATGACTCCAGATTTATATTAATTCATTTAATTCATTGAGGTGCAGAAATGTCAACCCTATATAGCTCTTTTCCCTCTTCTCCCATTTTGTTCTCTTTCTACACACACACACACACACACACACACACCTATACACAAATTACAAATCCAACATTACACTGATGTAATTATCAGTATATATACTTTCATTTCTCTTAACAGAGCTGAGAAAAGAAAAAGTATATGTTTATAGCATTTGCTATATTAACCTTTTTATTTACCACATCTAATTCTCTTCATTTGTTCTCTGGATTCAAGATAATTTAAAAGTTTGAGAATTTTCTTTCTTTTAATTCTCAATAGTTATAGTTGTTTCACTGGGGAGAAAGTTGCAGAACTCACATGCCACCATTCCTGAAGTTGTCTTTAGTTCACATGTTTTTAGTACATTTATAAAGCATCTTTTTATTCAACATAATGGGATTATACATAAGCATATTGTATTCTAACTGCATTATTTACTTAATATATGATGAAAATAATTCTATGCTATTAAATATTCTATCTAGTATAATTTCTGGTATCACCTTAGAATTTCATTGTATAGATAAACAATATTTATTTTGGGGGATATTAGTACTAGGGGTGAAACTCAGGGGCCCTCTACCACTGAACTCCCCCAGCCCTTTTTATTTTTTTATTTTGAAACAGGGCCTCACTAAGTTACAGGGCTGGCCTCAAACTTGTAATCTTCCTATCAATTATTTAATGTAACCATTTTTCATTGATGTGCCATTAATAAGCAATCTACTGAATATCTTTGTAGCCAAAATTTACACATGTAAAATTTTACTTTAGAAAGTTTTCTAAAACAGAAGGATCTGAATAAAAGGCTGAGCAGATATTTCTAAGATTCCAGATACAATGTTGACTGGCAGGAAAGTTGAGGCTGTTAGGACTCCGAGTAGCAGCCTGTGAAAGTTTGTCTCTGGAGCTTGAAACCACTTAGAAAGTGTTTCAGGGTGGGATGTAGCTCAGTTGTAGAGCACTTGCCTACCATGTGCAAGGCCCTGGTTTCATCCCTAGTACTGGAAAAATAAATAAATAAAAGGGTGTTTCAAAGCGGTTGCACTAATTTGCAATTCCACCAACAGTGTAGTAGAGTTCCTACTTCTCCACATCCTCGCCAGCATTTGTGTTGTTTCAGATTATTGTATGGTTTAAGAAAAAAAAAAACCTTAGCATTTCCATTAGAAAAGCCAGTGACGTGAAAAGACAGTGATGGGTGGCTTGGCCCTGTCCACTGTGGTCTGTCTCTGCAGCCTGGTGAGACGCGTGGACCGCATGGAGCACTCCATCGGCAGCATCGTGTCCAAGATCGATGCTGTGATTGTGAAGCTGGAGATCATGGAGCGGGCCAAAGTGAAGAGACGGGAGGTGCTGGGGAGGCTGCTGGACGGGGTGGCCGAGGTAAGTGATGGTGGGCTGGAAAACACTTCACTAATTTATTTTTTATTCATTGATAAAAAATAAACATTATTCATTAATAAAAAATAAACATTTTTTATCAATAAACATTGATAAAAATAAACATTTATCATTCATTGATAAAAAATACACTGTTTTGTAGCTGAAGTGTTGAAGGAGAGTAAAAAAAAGTTATGCTTACATTTACATTCACAATGTGGTTTCTGGATTTGTTCCTCTGAAACAAACAAAGAAACCTACTCTATGATTGTATGAAATATCAAAGTGGTCATATTCTACACCCTTCACCTGAGATGCCTGTTCTTCATAAGTGCAGATCCACTGAGAATCTGGACTGTGACTCAACAATCCACACATTGAGGGTCCTGCCTTCACAGGAGGGTACAATTAAGAGATCACTTCCCCCCAGGGCTCTGTGAATTGCTATTATTTGCTGTGACTCTACAACTTCACTTAACTGTGAACAGATTATTTGGCTCTGGATTTCCTAAGGCAGTTGCTATGTCAGAGAGTATGCATCGTCCTGCCAGCATCACCCTGGTTTGTTTTCCCTTGTTAGGATGAAAGACTGGGTCGTGACAGTGAAATCCACCGGGATCAGATGGAGCGGTTGGTGCGGGAAGAGCTGGAGCGCTGGGAATCTGATGATGCCGCTTCCCAGACGGGTCATGGTCTAGGTGTGCCAGTGGGACTCAATGCCCAGCCTCGCCCCAGGAGCTCACGCCCTTCCTCCTCCCAGTCTGCAGACGGCATGGAAGGTGGAGGTGGAAACGGGAGCGCCAATATCCATGTATAATAGATGTGTTAGTGTGTTTTCCTGGTAGGTGAGAAGGCAGCTGTCTCCAATTGCCATAACAAATGCACTATTTATATGCCCTGATTACCATATGATGCTGATCTTTGTGACCTATTGTTAATCTTCTGCACTTTAATTTATTTTATATAAACTTTACCATGGATTAATGAAGATCTTTTCTTTTTCTTACATGAGAAATCTAGATGTAAATACTGAGTTCATGAAAAAGACTTTGAAAAGTATGTCGATTTGTATGCCCAGTTGCTGCCCTGCCTGTATCTTCTCAGTTGACAATGAAGTCGCCTTTTAAAGCTAGAAGAGAACCGTCAAAGGGCTTCTGAGTTGCTCTTCCAGTGACAAATCAGTATTGTCATTGTTGTCCAATGGGTGAAGGGAACCGGGCATTCCTTTCCACTCAGATGTAACTCATGAGCTGAATGCATCACTTTCTTTAAGAAAGGAGTTTTGTATTTCAGCTACCTTCCTGGGGTGAACTTTTCTCAAAAATGAAGTAGAAAAGAACTCCAAGCCATAGAATGGGTATGTAACCATTATGCTAGAATGGGTACGAATGATTAAGAGAAATGTTAGGTACTATGCTTTTATCCTCATTTCTTCATATCGAATGCCTGTGGGACCAACGTTATCACTTAAAGTCCATATTATTTTAGCTCTCATTTGAAATGAGCTGAGAAAACTACAAAAGATTGAATTATAAGATAAAATGGTGTCTCTAAGCATCATGGGAGAATTGGAAGAAGCCTTAAATTGTCACTGTGACTTTTTCAATTTGTTTAGCATAAAGATTTCTCCATTATTCTTTTCCATGTGCCTCAGTTAATTTGCAACTGAATTTAATGTCATACTGATCTAGTAGGACCACTTTCTGAATTTTTAGTATTCACTGAAAGTCTTAATTTATCAAGTACATTCATTTTAAGCAAGGTTTCAAGGAAGTTTTGAAATTTATAAAGCTTTATAAAACTTAATATTTGGTTTTATAAGCTGTTTCAAGAATATAGTTCTCAAATAATCTGCTCATGTATTTCTAAACTAGAATTTGTAATCCAAATGATGTTCAAGTTAATAAAAAGAGACTTCGATATTGAAAGTTCTTCCATTATTAGAGAGTATCACCTAATGTTTAGGTTAGCAGCAGTTGTTTTCATTATGAAAGATTCTCACTAAATTTGAGGGGAAATCTGTTTCCCAATTAAAAATTAAAATGTTATTTTTCAAAAGTGTTGAATCACGTGCCTTTCTGAGAATTTACAGGAAAAGCAAGAGATGCTGCAGTGTTGTTGAGTAACCCTCAGTTGGAGAACCACTAGAAGAGAGTCTTGTTTTTAATGTCATATCTTAAATTCTCATGTTGTTCATTAAATTGATAAAATATGCCAGTCAAATCTTTAATGAAAAAAAGAACAGGCAAGTATTTGCAGATTAGCTTCTATAGAAGTGGAACATATTGGGTTGCTTTATCAGTCTTTCCCCATGATTTCATCCCTATCTCTATACTTTCTTTTGAATATGCTACACAAGGTTCTTTATTCTAGGTACTAAAGTTTGGATTTCTGTGGTATCGAGTGTATGTATTTATGTTTGTGTACCTTGTTGTTACATATAAACAAACTTCAATTTGAAGTGCAATCATTATGTGGTATCCATGTGTATTGACCATGTGCCATATATCAATTATGGTCACTAGAAAGCCTTTTTACAATTACATTTTTTAGTATTATACTGTTTTTCATTTCACTTGTAAATTTTTGCAGAATTTTTTTTGTATGCATAAGTTTCTGATATTTTTCTTTTTTAGTCATAGAGAATTCAGTCTTTGCCCCTTCCCTATCATCTTCTCTGTGCTGGTGTAATTAAAATGTTATATATGTGAGTCTCTTTCAACAATCAAGAATTTCACAATTGTGTAATATTGAGCACTTTACTTCTTAATAAAGACTTGATATAAAAACAGATATAATAACTGGGTTTCCTATATAGAAATGGTTAGAAATTCACATTTTATCAGGCGATTATTAGTAAAGGCTTAGACTTCAAAAAAGTCACCTATGTCAAAAAATAACATAATTAACATATTTCCATATTTAGTACACCAAATACACATTTCTGGTAACCAGCTAACCTTTAAGCACAGGACTGCACATGCAGTGTCTTATTTTTTCATTGTCTCAGAAGTACAGCCTGGGACAAGGATTCTAGACAGGGCAGGTAGTTTATTTAGGAAGTGGAGGCAATAGGAATAAGTGGAGTGGGGAATTCAGGGAAGGGAAGGTGTTGGCAAAACATGTGCTATAAATCTGGACAACACCTTAGACACTGAAGCCTCATTCCTTTGGAGAACTTCTAGGAAATAGTACAGAGCACACAATTTATATTTATCCCACTTGACGAACAGGTGTAGGATATTGGGTGGAAAGCTACTCTAGGATAATAGCAGTAATTCCCTAGTATTTCCAATAGAGAGTGCAGCCCTTGCTGGCTCCTGAGCAAAGAAAGCACTGCAGACACTAGTAGCTGAAAATCTGTAGGCACACACTGAAGTGCTCTGGCACAAAGGATTTGGGCAAGTTGCGCACAGAATCTACTAGATGTAATCACGGGAGGTTCAATGCCAAGGAATTCATTCCTGTAGAATACAGGTGAATGATACCCCATGAAGCTGTGCTGCAGGACTTCATGTGCAGACCACCCATAAAACAGGAAGAAGCCAAAAGTATAGGGGAAGAAGAAACGCTGGCTAAGATTCTGGTCTGCATTCTGTACTTACTAGTCATGTGACCATGCCGAGACTCCTGGTAGATGAGGCCATTTTTTCCCGAAGATTCTGCTTTCTCATTTATAAATTGAATACTTACCTTATTGAACAACGCGCAAGAAACAGAAATTTCAAGACCACCGTCTCAGTTTAGGCGAGGCTTTAATACCGTGGGGCCACCGTCCTCCAGCACAGGCTAGAATGGTAGCGCCTTGTGTAGCTCACAGTTCCCCTTTTATAGAGCAAGCTGGGGTAGAGAAACAGATTTTTGCAGGTTATGGTTCAAATCAGCCAACCACAGAAAATTTTCCCTTATTTAGAGGTGATTAGTTTAGGGGAGGGGGCTGAACACAGAGGTAGGGGTCGGTTTCAAGGACTTTGTCCTTGGGCGGAGGTAAGGGCAGGAGCTCATTTCTCAGGCGTTGTCCTAGGGGTGATAAGGGCGGAACTGGTTTTTGTCCTTGGGGAACTGGTCTTGTCCTTTGGGCAGTAAGGACAGGGAGTTTAATTTTAGGGTAGAAAACAAGGCTAAAAAATTGCTTTTAGGGCGTGATATCACAACCTTATGTACCTCACAGGATTCTGTGGATAAAATAAAAATGTGTCCATACAAAAGCACATTAAAGTTGAAATCTGCCTTGCAAATTAAAGGAGGGAGCATTCTATCTAGCATACCTATTTTCTCAACAAATAACAGTCTGTTGAGTCAGCAAAAAGGAAAGCATTTACTGACAATTTAAATCTTGAAAAGCAAATAAAAGGGACTGATGGTGCTAGATGATAATTAAAAACTTACTTAGAATCTTCTGTAAGCTTCTGCTAGAAATACACATGGTTGGAAACTGAGTTTTGCACTGCCTTTCCACTTCCTTACATCATGAACCTGCTGTGATATCCTGGTTTTGTTAATAGCTACAGAGCACCTTAAATATAAATCAAGATTATCTATAAATATACATGTCTATATATAAAATAATAAGTTATACATTTATAACTCATGCAAAATAACCAAGATATATTAACCATATCCCTGGTTTGTATGTTTAGATTGTTCCAGTATTTCATTGCTATCTATGATTCTATAACTAACATACTTAGACATAATTTTAAAATTTCTAGTTCTTTATAGAATTCTTTATGAAAAATATCTAGAAATGTAATAATTAGACTAATCAGTATGAACACATTGTAGTGATGAAAATTGCCAAACAGTTCTCTAAAATGTTCGTGCTGATTCATACAAGCATCAAACCAATGAATGCCCATCTGCCCACCTGCCAACACAGGAACTATTCTTAACAAATTATTCATTTTTACTGGAATTTAAGCAAAAAATGTACATGAAATGGAAGGAATTACTATACCTCAGATATTGCCTCACACAAGTAAGAATTTCCTAGAGTTTTTTCCAGAGATTAAAAAGAAAGAAATATGCTCAAAGCTTTAATTCATAGATTTTTAACTGGATGTAAGTTTGTTTCAACAAAGTAAAACATACCCAACATTGTTATAGAAATCACAAGCCTCCATTGGTACCTAAAGGGGAAAAAAACAAACCTTTGAAAAAATATTAAATTTTTTCTAGTTTAATAAGTAAAATGATATTGCCTTTATGATATAAGTGGAGATTGAATTGAACCCAGGGGCATTCTGCCTCTGAGATAAAACCCCAGCCCTATTTTATTTTGAAACAGGGTCTCACTAAGTTACAGTGGGCCTACCTAAATTGCTGAGGCTGGCTTTGAACCTGTGATCCTCCTGTCTCAGCCTCCCATTTGATAGGATTACAGACATTGCCACCATGCCCTGCAAGGCTTTGATTTTTTATGAATCATCTGTATCTTTTCTATTATGAACTGTTGGTTCTTGTACTACATACAGGAAATATTTAAAAACTGTTGGAGTAAGGGCAGACCCAAGATATCTAAAATGAACAATTATTGCAAAACATAAGCACAACAAAAGCAAGGGCATCTCATTGAAATGGCGCTATTAGCCACTGGAGCTGTACTGTACTCAAAGGGATGGAAAAATTGAATGTACAACACATTTTATTATGAACATTCCCAATGGAGGTAACACTGAGAATATCAGGTCACAAAAGAAAGTGGAAGGACCATGGTAAGGGCTGACTGGAGAAAATGAGTTATGTTTTATTTATAAGTAATAGTTAAAAGCTATCAAGTGCCAGGCATGGTGACACACACTGTAATCCCAGTTCTCGGGAGGCTGAAACAAGAGGATCACAGGTTTGAGGACAGTCTTAGCAAGTAGCGAGACTCTCAGCAATCTAGCGAGACCCTGTTTCAAAACAAAAAGTAAAAAGGGCTTGGGGTGTAGCTCAGAGGTAGAATGCCCCTGGGTTCAATCCCCAGTACCAAAATAAATAAGTAAATAAATAAATAAACTCGTACTATATTAGTATCTTGTTTTTCCTTACACTACATAATGCAGGGGTATGTCATCTGTATTATGTTGCTTTGTTCTGATGATTGTGAATTATTTCCTACAATGCAGGAATGCACCATATTTTACTTATCTTTTCTTATGGTGAATGATTGTGTTTAACACCTCCATTTCAAAGTCTTCATATATACATAATTACCTTGTTGCCTTTTCAGTATCTCTGTGGGGATATAATAGAAGTTGGAGTACTGAGACCCAACTGTATAAATATTTTCCCCAGAATTGTCAGGTTACCCTCCAGAGTGATTGCCAAGTCTACAATTCCTGTAGACTTGTAGGCACGAGGACACCAGTTTCACCCAAACTGTCACCAGCATTGGTACCATCCTACTTCCTAACAGAATGGGTTTTAAATGAAACTACATTTTATTTTGCATTTCTTTGATTCCTAAGGAAGTTGATCACCTCCTCATATAGTCATTAAGCGTGTGAGTTCCCCTTTTTATAAATTGCATATTCAAACTTTTAAAATTTTATGTTTTGATCTAATGGAAAACATGTATGCTTTTGTTCATTTCCAATTTTTCAACTGGGTCAAGGTCCTTTTGTTAATTTATAAAAACTTTTTGTTTAGTTTAAATATGGATCTCTTATTAGTTTGGGGCCCTGTCAATACCTCTCCTTCACCAGATAGATTTATAAATGTTTCCTTTTTTCTTATATATTGTGTTGACTTTGTGATCAAGTATCTGACAAGAACAACTTAGAGGAGGAAAATTTTATTTTGGCTCACATTTTTAGAGGATTCAGTCCTGTGGTCAGCAGGATCCAAAGAAACATCACAGAGAACGGACTGGCAGAGGAAAACTGGCCAGCTCATGGCAGACAGGAAGGAGAGAGGGGGAAGGGATAAGGAAAAGATACACCCCCTGGTCCTCCAACTAGGTCCCACCTCCCAGTGGTCCATTCAGCTGTCAACAGATTAATCCACCAAAAGGATAAGGTCAGAACCCTTATGATCCAACCATTGCCTAAAAGCCCCCCCCCACTACACCAAAGACTTTGGGGGACATTCTACATCAAAATCATAACATTCTGCCTCTATCCCTCAAAACTCACATCCATCTCATGATAAATGTGTTTAGTCCATTTCTAAGAATCCTCAAATCTTAACAATTCCCATATTGCTCAAAACTCCAAGTCTAAAGTCTCTCTGAGATTCAAGGCACACCCTTATCTGTGAGCCCCTAAAAATAAAAAAGCAAGTTACATACTTGCTTTTGACATTATATATGATATATATAATGTCATAAATATTCCCATTTCAAAAGAGATGAGTAGGGGCATAGAAAGAAGGGATGAGACCAAAGCAAGACAGAAACCCAGAAGGGCAAACAAGTACTCTACCTCCATGTCCAGCATCTGGGGCCCGGGGTGGCAAAACACAGGCCCTAAAGGGCTACTGAAGCCCCACCCCAATGGCTTTGAGAGTTGCAGCCCACATGGCCTCTCTTTTGGGCTCGCTCTATTCACTGCCTGCTGCTTTCCTTGACAGACATTCCAGTTCCTGGCATCTCTGAATTCCAGGGGTCTCCACTGTATTTTTTACCTCACTCTCATGATGTTTTACTTCTCTCTTCTACTCCCGTTTCTAGAATTTCCTCATTCTTGGCCAGTACTTGGGCTGCACTAAGAGGCTTGGCTGGTACACTGACCCACACCTTCAGTCCTGAGGGCTCAGGGCCCTGGTTGCCATGTCCTTATCAGGATGTGGAGCATGGAAACACCAAGTTACCTCTATGAATTCTCTGCCCATTATATAACATTTACCTAGTCTTCAGAATGACAGTATTATAATTCATTTCTTAGCTGCTGTCCAACCAGTGTGGAAATCCCAAAGTAACTAAGTGGCAGACATGTTCAGATCCCATGGAATCTGTATTGTGTTTCCAGGTGGACTTGTCCCCCTATTCTATAGGATTCAGAAATTCTAACCCAGCAGGACCTAAAAGTATATGACAGGAAACATAAATTCTGCCATGAGTTAATGGATGTGACACTGAGAGACGCCAGTATTGCTTGGCTTATGGACTTAAGTATTCTATCAGTTGGGACAGACCCTACTGGTTTAATGTAAGGGTCTCCAAATTATATAAAGGGACAGATAGTACATCTCTCAGGCTTTGTGGTCGATGATGATCTTCGTCACAACTACTTTGCCTTCAAAGAACAAAAACAGCGGTGGACAATACAGAAACATTTCTGTAAAGTGAATGCCTCCATTAGGACCTCTAGCTCAAGACAGTGGTCCCCGCAGATGTCAGAGAAAATTGTTCAGTTATCACACTTCCTCATCCTGCCACCAACTTGCTGACTGGTCTTGTCTCCTCAAAGGCCAGGGCCACACCAGTTGCTCAGCATCAGTCCCTGCTGCTGACAGCTCAGGCACCAGCAGTGGCCATCAGCACATCAGCCTTGGTGACAGCCCCAGCTGGCAGAGGACCTGATGACAGCCCCATCCCTGCCACAATGACAGGTCTGTTCTGAAGCCCAGTAAGCAAGCACTGGAGTGGGTGAAAAACATCTCATAAATGAGCTATACAACTTTCCAAACACATATAGATGCTATGGATTTTAATAATATTCAAATCGAAGGTTCATGGAAGACGACTTCAAAGACAGGGAAAAAGGTATGTGCATTTTCTCTTGAATATTCTCTTCCCCAATGGTACCCTATTCTCTCCCCTTTCTTATTCCCTCCCCCAACAGCCCAAGGAGCCTTCCATAGTAGCAGTCTTCTTGTAGTCTTGGTAATAGCAGTCCTAGAAGAGAAGAGTAACTGGAGTATAAAGAGCAACTAGCATTCACTTATCCCTGTGGTTTCTTGAATTTTAAGCCAAATTAATTAGTCCCTTACAGGTTATCGACATCCAAGGAAATTAAAAAATATATAAGAAAGTATATATGTTCTTAAGTAAATTTCTATAAACTAACATTTTGGTTTTTACCTTAAGGAAAATAAACTCATACTTTTAAAAACATTCTTCTTTTTTGCGGTACCGGGGATTGAACGCAGGGGCTTTCTACCTCCGTGCTACGCCCCTGGCCCTATTTTTTATACTTTAGTTTGAAACCGGGTCTCACGAAGTTGTGGAGGGCCTCACTAAGGAGAGAGAGCGAGAGAGAGAGCTGAGGCTGGCCGCGAACCCGGATCCTCCGGTTTCCGCCTCCCAAAGTACTGGGATTACAAGTGTGCGCCACCACGCCCGGCTTAAAAACATTCTTTAATTTAATTTAAAAATGGTTAAGATGGATTTTGTTACATGTTTCTTCCTGTAATAAAAAGAATATTAAAATGAATTATAATACAAAAAGGATAAATATTATAACATATTTTCAAGTAATTAATAAATTACTTAATAATTTAACCAAAGTTATTGATAATTTTGGCAGTTTTATTTGTTCTGGCAGGTATATTTTGTGCAAAAAGTATAGATACATATTTTTCTGTGTGCAATGAGGAAGTGTATGTGTAGAGAACTGTAAGGCACAGTTTTTAAAAAGCAGGACCAAAATTGGGAAAAATTTATTAACCTTGATGTTCATATAATAACCAGTGTTTTAGTTATCTTTTTCATCACTGTAACCAAAATAACTGGCAACTTAGAGGAGGAAAGTTTAATTTGACTCACAGTTTCAGAGGTTCAGTCCAGGTTGGCCACTGCAAAGCAGAAACATCATGGCTAAGGACAGCTCTTCAGCTCATGGCAACCATGAAGCAGAGAGAGAGAGAGAGAGAGAGAGAGAAAAGCAACTGGGACAGAAATAGTCTCCAAAGCTACGCCTTCAGTGATCTACCTTCTCCCAAAGGAGATTCTGATGCCCGCAGATTATGTACCATTGAGCTATGCCAGAGAGTTGAGGTGACTTTTCAGAGCCAGACAGTCCCAGAAATGGTATGGTACACCCTACTGGCCTACAGTTACCACCCAGTAAATCCATTCAAATTACTAATCCATCAATGGATTAATCCACTGATGAGGTTAGAGCCCTGATTCAATTATTTCACCTCTGACATTTCTACATTGCCAACACATGAGCTTTTCTGGGGACATTCTATACCCAAACCATAATGACCAGGACAAACATATGTTTTGAGATGATGTACTAATCAAATGTCATAAAAAGATAAAAATGTGTCTTAAAGTTCAAAGATAAAAATATAGAGCTATATCCCCCAACTGGTGGTACAGCAGTACAGCAGCTTTTCTGTAAATATAAAATTATTTCAAGATCAGAAGTTTATTAACAAGTGGAAAGGAGACTTATGTATGTATGTATGTATGTATTGGAGCACCCAAGAACACAAATTTGTGCTGCACTGATGTTCTGATAACAGCAACAGAGAGGAATGCACACATGTCTTTTCAAAAACAATCTGTGGAGAAAAGGGGAAGTAGTGGTTGGGAAAGGGGCATGCAGGTCTTCCGCATGGTGGTCATACTCTATTTCTTGACCTGGATTGGTGTTTGCGCATATGTCTTCATTTTATGGCAATTCACCATACTTTTTGCTACATTGTCCTTCAACAAAAGAGAAGTTTAAAAACACTTTAGCATTACTGGTAAATACTTCCCTGTTACAGGTAAAGATAAGAATGAAGACAGCATATGGAAATAAATGAGGTGTAAAAATGGAGGAGATCCTGTATAGGCACAGATACCACAGCCATTAAACCATAAATCTACATTTCTCAGATCTGGAAAGGACCTTGGAAATTACCAAACCCAGAGGGGTCAGTTCCTCATGGAGGTAGCTCTGCAGATGGTGCTGCAGTGGGACGGGGCAGGGCCACAAGGGGACCCTGGAAAGATGATCAACAGCACCCCAATTAAGATTTTACTTAAGGAAGGAACAGCAATGTACGCACTCTTCCAGCCTGGCTCCACGGCTTGTAGCTTGCAGCCTTTCCTCACAGTCATTCCTTGTTTCTGGTATTTCTAAATCATGGGGGTTTTTCTTGCAACCTTGGCTTCACCCTCACAGCTTCAAAAACTGCCCCATTTGGGCCTGAATGTAGGGTTTTCAATTCTTTTAGATGTTGCCTGACTTCGCAGGCCTTCCTTTGAAATCTGTGGGAAGCTTCCATGACCCATTTTTTCCAGCAAAGCCAGCATTACATGAGCACTGTGAGCAGTGTGATCCACCACCAGCAGGAAAGGTGGTCACACCCTTTTCAATCATTGCCACTGGGCCTTTTTTTCCTTGGTTCCACACCTGGGCTTGAACTACCTGACCACATTCCTTTCTTTGCTCCTATGCAGAGCATTTGGCCTCCATTCAGCCATCTTACTTTCTTTTACTGCACTATTTTTCTGGGCCCCAGCTTTACACATGACTTTCTGGCCAATGCAAATCTGTAGTCTCTCTGTTTTGCTTTCTGCTCCTGAAATTCAGTGTATAATTCACTGAATGCAGACAACCATATCCATAATGCAGTTTGGATACTTTGCTGTTTTGAGATTTCCTCTGCCAGTTTAATCAGTCTATTATCTTTAAATTCAGCCTCACATAGTTTCAGGATGTGGGCAAAATGCTTATAGTTTTTGTTTTTTTACCCAAAAGTAACATGTGTGGCCTCTACACCATTTTCCAATGGAGTCCTTTTTGCCCTCCAAAATCTCCTGAACACAGTCTCTACCATCTGCCTTTCTAGCCACATTCTGGCCCTTCCACCTTCCTCTCACAAAATAATTCCAAATACTCCCAAACATTACGGGCAGACGTAGATATAGCAGTGACCCCACTTCTCCAGTACCAATTTCTTTCTCATTTTCACTGCTATAATCCAAAATGACCGACCCAACATAGAGGAAGGAAGGCTTATTTTCTCACAGGTTTCTGGAGATTCTGTGTTTAGTCCATGTGAGACCAGGATCTGAAGCTCAGGGCATGGCAGTGGGAATCAAAGAGAGTTCACAAAACTCCACTCCAACACTGTGGAGGCCAGAAACAAGAGAGGGCAAGCAAGAGAGGAGGAAGGCTATATAATCTCCAAGGTCGCCCTCAGGGACCCCTCCTGAGCAACAACACCCTGTTTCTAACATTGCTACCTTGTTCTATGAGGGCTGGGGAGCACTCTAAGTTCACACCATTACATAGCCTCTTCTGCACAGATTTGTAAATATGGATTGATTCAGCTTTGCCTATTCCTCTACACCCTCCTAATTGTGATGCCAGATAATTATATCTGATTTACAGTACTAGACTTAAAAGATGTTTTCCTCTGCATTCTGCTGAAAAAGAGATTTTAGTCATTATTTTCTTTTAAATGACAAGGCTCTAGCAACCTCCTGGTATTAGTCCAAAATTTGGAATTTAAATGAAGCAGAATACTGCAATTCCCAGGAATCCACATTACTGTCTCCAATATCTGTGTTTCCCAAGGTCAAAACAGCCTGTTTCTGATCTGACATCAGACATCAGGTGCCTTAGATAATCTGACATCCCAGGTAGGTAACTGGATTTTGCAAATCCCTTCTTTGGGGAGACCTTATAT
>PVJS01007805.1:0-54936 GCA_004027185.1 Glis glis | reverse complement strand
GACGATTATCTGCTCTCATAGCTTTGCACTGTTATTTCTGAAAAATCACTAAGATTGTATAAACCACAAGCATGAACAACAATCAGTTGATGATGTATTTTGTTTCCCTAATCATTGTGTATAAAATCCTTGCCTAAAACTTTGCAAAATACACTCAGATGCAACCTCCTTGAGTTGTGTCTGTTTGTCACTCATCGCCAACTCCTTGCCCACCTTCCCGAGACCCCTGTCCCGTCGGTCTCAATGCTCTCCGGCTGAGCTGGTCCGTCGCACCCTGTGCCATGTACGAGACTCAAGCATCCATGTGCGCAACCCCAGCAGCCCCTGCACCTCCTGGGCAGCCCCTCGCCAAGTACCATACCCCGACTTCCCCGCGGGCCACCCCAGAAGTCTCTGTGTGACCTAGGCGGCCTCTGCATCACATTAGCGGCCCCTGCGCCACCTGGGCGGCTCCTGGGCCAGGTACCCAACCCCGGCATCCCCGCATGCCATCCCAGAAGTCCCTATGCCACCTGGACTGCCTCTGAATCACATGGGCGGCCCCTACGCCACCTAGGCGGCTCCTGCACCATATACCAGACCCCGGCGTCCAAGCGCGCCACTCCAGAGGCCCTGAGCCACCTGGGCGGCTTCTGAACCCGGTAGAGACCCTGACGTCCAAGTGTGCAACCCCGGCCCTCCTGCGCCACCTGGGCTGCACCTGCGTCACCTGGGTGGCACCTGCGCCAGGTACCAGACCCCGGTATCCCTGCGTGCAAACCCGGCAGCCCCTGTGCCACCTAGGCGTCCCCTGCGTCCCCTGGGCGGCCCCGGCGTGAGGTACAAGACCCCGGTGTTACCTCTCGCAAGCTCGGCAGCCCCTGTGATCTTTGGGCTACCACCGCGACAGGTACCACACCCCGCGTCCTCGCGCGCAACCCCGGCAGTTTCTGTGCCGCCTGGGTGACCCCTGCACCATGTACCACACACCAACATCCCCGCGTGCAACCCCGATTGTCCTTGAGCCACCTGGGGGGCCCCTGTGCTAGGTACCAGACCCCGGCGTCACCGCGCGCAACCCCAGCAGCCTCTGTGACACCTGGGCGTCCCCTGCGACACCTGGGCAGCCCCTGTGCCATGTACGAGACCCCGGCGTCCAAGTGCGCAAACAAGGCACCCCTGAGCCACCTGGGCAAAACCTGCGTCACCTGGGCTGCCCCTGCAACAGGTACCAGACGCCGTCGTTACCACGCGCCACCCCAGCATACCCTGCGCTCCCTGGGCGACCTCTGCACCAGGTACCAGACCCCGGCTACCATGTACGCAACCCTGGCAGCCCCTCACCACCTGGGCGCCCCCTGTGCCAAGGACCAGACCCGGCATACCTGTGCGCAACCACAGCAGCCCCTGTGCCACCTGGGCGGCCCCTGCATCAGAAGGGCGGCTCCTGCACCAACTGTGCAGCCCCTGCGCCAGGTATCAGAAAGCAGCGTCACCGCGTGCAACCCCGGCAGTTCCTGCACCACCTGGGTGGACCCTGTGCCAGGTCCCAGACCCCGGAATCATCGCGCACAAACCCGGCAGCCCATGTGCCACCTGGGCTTCCCCAGCATCTCCTGGGCGGGTTCTGCGCCAGATACAAACCCCGGTGTCACCGCGCACAACCCCGGCAGCCCCTGTGCTCCTTGGGCGATGCCTGCACCAGGTACCAGACTCCGGTGTCCCTGCGCGCCACCCCAGCAGCCCCTGAGCCACCTGGGCGACCTCTGCACCCGGTACGAGACTCCAGCGTCCAAGTGTGCAACTCCGGCACCCCTGTGCCACCTGGGCTGCACCTGCATCACTTGGGGTCCCCTGCGCTAGGTACCAGGCCCCGGCATCCTTGCACACAACAATGGCATTTCCTGTACCACCTGGGCGACCACTGCACCATGTACCAGAACCCGGCATCCCCGCGTGCAACCTCGAAAGTACTTGCGCCACCTGGGGGACCCCTGCACCAGATACCTGACCCCGGCGTCCCCACGTGCAACCCCGGAAGTCCATGCACCACCTAGGGAATCCTGCGCCAGGTACCTGACCCCGTCGTCCTCGCGGGCAACCCCGGCAGTTCCTGAGCCACCTGCGCGACAACTGCGACAGGTACCTTACTCCGGCGTCCCTGCGCGCAACCCCGACAGCCCCTGCGCCCCCTGTGCGGCCCCTGAATCATGTACCAGACCCCGGCATCCCCGCGTGCAACCCCGAATGTCCTTGAGCCCCTGGGGGGCCTCTGTGCTAGGGAACAGACCCCGGCATCCATGTATGCAACCCCGGCATCCCCTGCAACTCCTGGGAAGTCCTGCGCCAAGTACCAGATCCCGGTGTCCCCGCGCACCACCCCAGTCATCCCTGTGCCACCTGGGCGGTTTCTGCATCACATGGGCGGCCTCTGTGCCTTCTGGGCAGTTCCTGTGCAAGGTTCCAGACCCCCACATCTCCTCGCGCCATCCCGGTGGCCCCTGTGCCACCTGGGCTGCACCTGCATCACCTGGACAGCCCCTGCGCCAAGTACCAGATGCCGGCGTTACGGCGAGCCACCCGGCAGTCCCTGCGCTCCCTGGGCGACCCTGCACCAGGTGCCAGACCCCGGCGTCCAGGTACAAATCCCCGGCAGCCCCACGCCACGTGGGCGCCCCCGGTGCCAAGTACCAGACCCCGGCATACCTGCGCGCAACCGCAGAAGCCCCTGCACAACCTAGGAGGCCCCTGCATCAGAAGGGTGGCTCCTGCAACACCTGGGCGGACCCTGATCCAGGTTCAGACCCCGGCGTCACCACGTGCAACCCCGAAAGCAACTCCATTCCTTGGGCGACCCCAGCGTCCCTGCAGTAACCCCGGCATCCTCTGAGACACATGGGCGGCCTCTGCGTCACCTGGGTGGCCCCTGCGCCAGGTACCAGAAGCTGGCGTTACCATGCGCCAACCCGGCAGTCCCTGTTCTCCTTGGTCAACCCCTGTGACAGGTACCAGACCCCAGTGTCCCCGCACGCAACCCCGGCAGCCCCTTGCAACTGGGCTGCCCCTTCACCAGTTACCAGACCCTGCCGTCCCCGCGCGCCACTCCAGAAGTAACTGTGCCACCAGGGAGGTCCCTGCGCCAGGTACCAAACCCCGGCTTCCTCGCGCACAACCACCGCAGTTCATGCGCCACCTGGGCGACCCCTGCACCAGATATCAGACCCCAGCGTCCCCGCGTGCAACCCCGAAAGTATTTGAGCCAACAGGGGGCTACTGTTCTAGGTACCAGAACACGGCGTCACCGCAAAACACCCCGGTAGCCCCTGCCACCTGAGCGGCCCCTGCGCTAGGGGTCAGACCCCGGTATCCCCGCGTGCCACCCCTGCAGTCCGTGCACCACCTTGGCGTCCCCTGGGCGTCCCCTGCGCCAGTTACAAAACACCGATGTTACCGCGCTCAACCCCGGCAGCCCCTGCACTTCTTGGGCGACCCCTGCGCCAGGTACCAGACCCCGGCATCCCGGCGCACAACTCCGGTACCCTCTGCGACACCTGGGCGGCCCCTGCGTCACCTGGACGGCCCCTGCGCCAGGTACCATACCAGACCCCGGCGTCACCGCGAGCCACCCTGGAAGGCCCTGCGACACCTTGGCAGCCCCTGCACCATGTACGAGTCCCCTGCGCCTCCTGAGTGGCCCCTGCACCAGGTACCAGACCCCGTCGTCCTCACGTTCAACCCCGTCAGTTCCAGCGCCACCTGGGCGACCCCTGCGCCACGTACTTGAGGCCGGCGTCCCCGCGAGCAACCCCAGCAGCCCCTGCGCCACTGGGTGGCCCCTGAACCATGTACCAGACCCCGGTGTCCCCGCGTGCAACCCCGAAAGTCCTAGAGCCCCCTGGGGGGCCTCTGCATCACATGGGCGGCCCCTGCCCCACCTGGGCGGCTCCTGCACCATGTACCAGACCCCAGTGTCACCGCGAAACACCCCGACAGCCCCTGCCACTTGGGCTACTCCTGCGCCAGATGCCAGACTCCAGCGTCCCCGCGAGCCACCCCGGCAGTCCCTGCACTCCCTTGGCAACCCCTGCCCAGGTACCAGACCCCGACGTCCACGTACGCAACCCCGGCTGCCCCTCGCCACCTGAACGCCCCTTTGCCAAGTACCAGACCCTGGCATACCTGTGCGCAACCGCAGCAGCCCCTGCGCCACCTGGGCGGCCCTTCGTCACATGGGCGGCCCAAATACCCGGTGTTACCGCTCGCAATCCCGGCAACCCCTGCGCTCCTTGGGCGATACCTGCGACAGGTACCAGGCCCCGGCGTCCCCGCGCACAACGCCGGTAGCCTCTGCGCCACCTGGGCGGCCCCTGCGTCACCTTGGCAGCCCCTGCATCATGTATAAGACCCAGGCGTCCACGTGTGCAACCCATGATGCCCCTGTGCCTCCTGGGTGGCCCCTGCACCAAGTTCCAGACCCCGGCGTCCTCGCGCTAAACCCTGGCAATTCCAGCACCACCTGGGCTACCCCTGTGCCAGGTACCTGACTCCGGCGTCCCCGCGCGCAACCCCGGCAGGCCCTGTGCTCCTGGGCGGTCCCTGAACCATGTACCAGACCCCTGCGTCCCCGCATGCAACCCCGAAATCCTTGAGCCCCCGGGGGGCCCCTGTGCTAGATACCAGAAACCACCATCAACGCGAAACACCCCGGCAGACCCTGCCACATGGGCGGCCCCTGCGTTAGACCCCAGCATCCACGCGTGCCTCTCCAGCAGCCCCTGAGCCACCTTGGCGGCTTCTGCACCCGGTATGAGACCTCGGCGTCAAATTGAGCAACCTCGGCATCCATGAGCCACCTGGGCTGCACCTGCATCACCTGGGTGGCTCCTGCAACAGGTACCAGAACTCGGCGTCTCCTCGCGCCACCACGGCAGCCCCTGTGCCACCTGGGTGGCCCCTGCACCATGTACTAGACCCTGGCGATGACGCGCACCACCCCAGCTGCCCCTGTGAAACCTGGGCGGCCTCTGCACCCGTTATGAGACCCCGGCGTCCAAGTGGGCAACCCCAGCACCCATGTGCCACCTGGACTGCCCCTGCGTGACCTGAGCGGCCCCTACATCACATGGGTGGCCCATGCGCTAGTTATCAGACCTCAGCGTCACTGCGTACAACCCCGGCAGTTTCTGCGCTACCAGGGCGGCCCCTGCGCCAGGTACCAGACCCTGGCATCATCGCGCACAACCCCGGCAGCCCCGGCGCTCCTTGGGTGATGCATGCGCCAGGTACCAGACCCCGGCGTCCTCGCGTGCAACCCCAGCTCTCACTGCACCACGTGGGGTCCCCTGCGCCAGGTACCGGACCCCGTCGTCCCCACGCGTAACATCGGCAGGCTATGCGACACCTGGGTGACCCTGCGCCAGATACCATACCCCGGCGTCCCCTTTTGCAACCCCAAATATCCTTGAGCCACCTGGGGGGCCCCTGTGCCAGGTACCAGACACCGGCGTAACCGCGAGTCACCTCGGCAGTTCCTGTGCCACCTGGGAGACCCCTGCACCATGCGCCACACCCATGCGTCCCTGCCTGAAACCCCGAAAGTCCTTGAGCCACCTGGAGTGACCCTGTGCTAGGTACCAGACCCCGGCTTCATCGCGCGCAACCCCGGCAGCCTCTGTGACACATGGGCGGCCCCTGATATTATACGAGACCCCGGCGTACACTTGTGCAACCCCGGCAGCTCCTGCGCCTCCTGGGCGGCCCCTGCGCCAAGTACTAGACCCCGGAGTCCCCGCTCGCCACCCCAGCAGCCCCTGAGCCACCTTGGTGGCCTCTGCACCCGGTCCAAGACCCCGGCATCAAAGTGCGCAACCCCGGCACCCCTGTGCAACCTGGGCTGCACCAGCATCACCTGGGCCGCCCCTGCACCAAGTACCAGACACCAGCACTACCGCGCGCCACCCCGGCAGTCCCTGCACTCCCTGGGCGAACCCTGCCCCAGGTGCCAGACCCCGGCATCCAGGTACGCAACCCCGGCTGCCCCTCACCTCCTGGGCACCCCCGGAGCCAAGTACCAGACCCCGGCATACCTGCGCGCAACCGCAGCAGCCCTTGCGCCACCTGGGCGGCCCCTGCATCAGAAGGGTGGCTCCAACACCACCTGGGCGGCCCCTGCGCCAGGTATCAGACCCCTTGCGTCACCGCGTGTGACCCCGGCAGTTCCTGCGTCACCTGTGCGGCCCCTATGCCAGGTAACCGACACCGGCAACATCAAGCGCAAATCCAGCAGCCCCTGTGCCACCTGGGCATCCCCTGGGAGGCCCCTGCGCCAGGTACAAAACCCTGGTGTTACCGGGTGCAACCCCTGCAGCCTCTGCTCCACCTGGGCTGCACCTGTGTCACCTGGGCAGCCGCGGCGCCAGTTACCACACGCAGGTGTTACCACGCACCACCCCGGCAGTCCCTACGCCACATGGGCAGCCCATGTGCCAGGTACCAGACCCCGGTGTCCTCGCACACAACCCCTGGAAGTCCTTGCACCACCTGGGGTCCCTTGCGCTAGGTACCAGACCCCAGCATCCCCGCATGCAAACCCGTCAGGCCCTGTGCCACCTGGGCGTTTCTTGCGTCCCCTGGGCAGCCCCTGCACCAGGTCCAAGACCCCGGTGTTACCGCGCACAACCCTGGCAGCCCCTGAGCTCCTTGGGCGACGCCTACGCCAGGTACCAGATCCCGGTGTCCCCGCGCGCAACCCTGGCAGCCCCTACCAACTGGGCTACCCCTTCGCCATGTATCAGACCCCGCCGTCCCCTCGTGCTACCGCGGAAGTCCTTGCGCCACATGGGAGACTCCTGCGCCAGGTACAAGACCCCGGCATCGTCGCGCGCATCCCCGGCAGTTCCTGCCCCACCTAGGTGGCCCCTGTACCATGTACCACACCCCAGTGTCCTGCGTGCAACCCCGAAAGTCCTTCAGCCACCTGGGGGGTCCCTGTGCTAGGTACCAGACCCTGGCATCACAGCGCGCATCCCAGGCAGCGTCTGCGACACCTGGGCGGGGCCTGCGACACCTTTGCGCCCCCTGAGCCAGGTACCTGACCCCGGCGTCATCGCGAGCCACCCTGGAAGTCGCTGAGACACCTTTGCATCCCCTGCACCATATACGAGACCACGGCTTCCGCCTGCGATACCCCTATGCCCCTGCGCCTCCTGGTCGGCTCCTGCACAAGATAACAGGACCTGGCGTCCTCGCGCTCAACCCCGGCAGTTCCAGCACCACTTGGGAGACCCCTGCGCCAGGTACCTGACTCCGGCGTCCCCGCACGCAACCCTGGCAGCCCCTACGCTCCCTGGGCGACCCCTGAGCCAGGTGCCAGACCCCGGCGTCCATGTACACACCCCGGGCAGCCCCTCACAACCTGGGCGCCCCAGTGCCAAGTACCAAACCCCAGTATGCCTAAGAGAAAACACAGCAGCCCCTGCGCCATCTTGGTGGCCCCTGCGTCACATGGGCGGCCCCTGCGCCACCTGGGCGGCGTCTGCGCTAGGCGTCAGACCCCGGTGTCCCCGTGGGCCACCCCAGCAGTCCCTGCGCCACCTTGGCGGCCCGTGTGTCCCCTGGGCTGCCCCTGCGCCAGGTACAATACCCCTGTGTTACCGCGCGCAACCCTGGCAGCCCCTCCATTCCTTGGGCGATCCCGGCGTCCCTGCGCGCAACCACGACATCCTCTGAGACACATGGGCGGCCCCTGCGTCACCTGGGCAGCCCCTGTGCCATGTACCAGACGCCGGCGTTACCACGCGCCAACCCGGCAGTCCCTGCTCTCCTTGGGCGACCACTGCGCAAGGTAACAGACCCCGGCGTCCCCACACGCAACCCCGGCAGCCCCTTGCAACTGCGGTGCCCCTTCACCAGTTACCAGACCCGCCGTCCCCGCGCGCCACTCCAGAAGTAACTGCACCACCTGGGCCATCCCTGCACCAACTACCAGACCCCAGCATTTTCGCGCGCAACCCTGGAAGTCCTTGCGCCACCTGGGGGCCCCCTGCGCAAGGAACCAGACCCCGGCGTCCTCTCGCACAACCACGGCAGTTTATGCGCCACCTGGGCGACCCCTGTGCCAGATACCAGACCCCAGCGTTCCTGCGTGCAACCCCGAAAGTCCTTGCGCCATCTTGTGGCCCCTGCATCCGCTGGGTGGCCCCTGCACCAGTTACAAATCCCCGGTGTTACCGCGCGCAATCCCGTCAGCCCCTGCGCTCCTTGGGCGATCCTTGCGCCAGGTACCAGACCCCAGCCTCCCCGCGCCCAAGACTGGTAGCCTCTGCACCACCTGGGCGGCCCCTGCGTCACCTGGACGGCCCCTGCGCCAGGTACCATACCCCGGTGTCACCGCGAAACACCCCGACATCCCCTGACACCTGGGCTACCCCTGCGCTAGATGCCAGACCCCAGCGTCACCGCACGCCAGCCCGGCAGTCCCTGCGCTCCCTTGGCAACCCCTGCCCTGGTACCAGACCCCGGCGTCCACGTATGCAACCCTGGCAGCCCCTCGCCACCTGGGCGCCCCCTGTGCCAAGTACCAGACCCTTGCATACTGCGCGCAACTGCAGCAGCCCCTGCGCCACCTGGGCGGCACCTGCATCACATGGGCGGCCCAAATCCCCGGTGTTACTGCGCGCAATCCCGGCAGCTCCTGCACTCCTTGGGCAATCCCTGCGACAGGTACCAGACCCCAGCATCCCCGCGCTCAACGCCGGTAGCCTCTGCACCAACCGGGCGGCCATTGCGTCACCTTGGCAACCCCTGCACCAGGCGTCCATGTGTGCAACCCCTGATGCCCCTGTGCCTCCTGGGGGGCCACTGCACCAAGTACCAGACCCCGACATCTTCACGCTCAACCCTGGCAGTTCCAGCGCCACCTGGGCTACCCCTGCGCCAGGTACCTGATTCCAGCGTCCCCGCGCGCAACCCCGGCAGGCCCTGCGCCACTGGGTGTCCCCTATACCATGTACCAGACCCCGGTGCCCCTGCGTGCAACCCCGAAAGGCCTTGAGCCCCCTGGGGGGCCCCTGTGCTAGTTTCCGGAGTCACCGTGAAACACCCCAACAGCCCCTGCAACCTGGGCGGCCCCTGCGCTAGACCCCGGCGTCCATGCGCACCACCCCAGTAGCCCCTGAGCCGCCTGGGCGGCCTCTACACCCGGTACGAGACCCCGGCGTCAAAGTGCGCAACCCCAGCACCCATGAGCCACCTGGGCTGCACCTATGTCACCTGGTCAGCCCCTGTGCCAGGTACCAGACTCCGGCGTTACCGCGCGCCACTGCGGCAGATACTGTGTTCCCTGGACGACCCCTGTGCCAGGTACCAGATCCCAGCGTCCACGTATGCAACCCCGACAGCGCCTCGCCACCTGGGCACCCCCTGAGCCAGGTACCAGACCCCGGCATGCCTGAAAGCAACCGCAGCAGCCCCTGCGCCACCTGGACGGCCCTTGCATCACATGGGCGGCCCCTGCACCACCTGGGCGTCCCCTGCGCCAGGTATCAGACCCCGGCGTCCCTGCGCGCAACCATGGAAGTCCCTGCCAACTAGGCTGTCCCTTCACAAGGTACCAGACCCGCATTCCCCGCGCAACACCCTGGCAGTCTCTGTGCCACCTGGTCGGTCCCTGTGCCAGGTACCAGACCCCGGCGTCCTCGCGCGCAACCCCTTACGTCCTTGCGCCATCTGGGGTCCCCTGCACTAGGTACCAGACCCCGGCGTCCTCGCGCACAATGGCAATTTCTGCGCCACCAAGGCGACCCCTGCACCAGGTACCTGACTCTGGCATCCTCGCGCGCAACCCCGGCAGGCTATGCCAAATCTGGGCGGCCCGAGCATCAGATAACAAACCCCGGTGTCCCCATGTGCAACCGCGAAAGTCCTTGAGCCACCTGGGGGCCCCCTGTGCTAGGTACCAGACCCCGGCATCACCGTGAGACACCCCGGAAGGCCCTGCGACACCTGGGGGGCCCCTGCGCTAAGTACCTGTCCCCAGCGTCCTCCCGTGCAACCCTGGAAGTCCTTGTCCCACCTAGGGGACCCCAATGCCAGGTATCTGACCCCGGAGTACTCGCGAGCAACCCCGGCAGTTCCTGTGCCACCTGGGCGACCCCAGCGCCAGGGACTTGACCCCGGCTTCCCTGCGCGCAACCCCGGCAGCCCCTGCACCACCAGGGCGGCCCCTGCACCATGTACCACACCACAGCGTCCCCGCGTGCAACCCCGATAGTCCTTGAGCCACCTGGGGGGGCCATGTGCTAGATACCAGACCCCGGCGTCACCGCGCGCAACCCTGGCAGCCTCTGCAACACCTGGTTGTCCCCTGCGACACCTGGGCAGCCCCTGACAATATACGAGACCCCAGCGTCCACGTGCGCAACCCTGGCAACCCTGCACCCCGTGGGCAGCCCCTGAGCCAATTACCAGACGCCGGCGTTACCACGCGCCACCCCGGCAGTCCCTGCGCTCCCTGGGCAAACCCTGCGCCTGGTGCCAGACCCCGGCATCCACGTACACAATCCCGACAGCCCCTCGCCACCTGGGCACCCGGGTGCCAAGTACCAGACCCCTGCATACCTGCACGCAAACCCGGTAGCCCCTGTGCTTCCTGGGTTTCCCCTGGGTGCCCTGGACAGCCAACGCACGAGGTACAAGACCCCGGTGTTACCGTGTGCAACTCTGGCATCCCCTGAGCCACCTTAGTGGCTTCTGCACCCGGTACGAGACCCCGGCATCGAAGTGCGCAACCCTGGCACCTCTGCACCACCTGGGCTGCACCTGCTTCACCTGGGCGGCCCCTGTGCCAGGTACCAGATTCCAGCTTTACCGCGCGCCACACTGGAAGTCCCTGCGCTCCCTGGGCGACCCCGGCACCAGGTGCCAGACCCCGGTTTCCACGTACGCAACCCTGGCTGCCCCATCGCCACCTGGGTGCCTCTAGTGCCAAGAACCAAACCCCGGCATGTCTGCGAGCAACCGCAGCAGCCCCTGCGACACCCGGGCGGCCCCTGCACCAGGTATCAGACCCCTGCGTCACAGCGTGCAACCCAGGCTGTTTTGCGCCACCTGGGCGGCCACTGCGACAGGTACCAGACCCCGGCATCATCACGCGCGAACCCACCTTGGTGTCCCCTGCGTTTCCTGGCCGGCCCTTGAGCCAGGTAAAAGACACCGGTGTTACCACGAGCCACCCCGGCAGCCCCTGTGCTCCTTGGGTGATGCCTGCGCAAGGTACCACATCACGGCGTCCCCGCACGCAACCCCGGCAGCCCCTGCCAACTGGGATGCCCCTTCGCCAGGTACCAGACCCCTCCATCCCTGCGTGCAACCGCGGAAGTCCTTGCGCCACCTGGGGGAACCCTGCGCCAGGTACCTGACCCCAGCGTTCTCGCACGCAATCCTGGCAGTTCTTGCGCCACCTGGGCGACCCCTCCACCATGTACCACACCCCAGCGTCCCCGCGTGCAACCCGGAAAGTCCTTGAGCCACCTGGGGGGCCCCTGTACTAGGTACCAGACTCTGGCATCACCGCGCGCAACCCTGGCAGCCTCTGCAACACCTGGGCGGCCCCTGCGACACCTGGCTGGCCCCTGCGACATGTAGAAGACCTCGACGTCCACATGCGCAACCCTGGAAGTCCTTGCACCACCTGGGGTCCCCTGCGCTAGGTAACAGACCCCGGCGTCCTCGCGCACAACTATGGCAGTTCCTGCACCACCTGGGCGACCCCTGCGCCAGGTACCTGACCCCGGCGTCCCCGCGTGCAACCCCGGCAGGTTATGCTACACCCGGGCGGCCCCTGCACCAGATACCAGACCACGGCGTCCCCGTGTTCAACCCCAAAAGTCCTTGAGCAACCTGTGGGCTCCTGTGCTAAGTATCAGACTCCGGCGTAACCGCGAGCCATGTCGGCAGGCCCTTTGAAACCTGGGGTGCCCCAGCGCTAGGTACCAGACCCCGGCGTCCCCGCTTGCAACCCCAGAAGTCCTTGCCCACCTGGGGCCCCCTGTGCCAAGTACCTGACCCCGGTGTCCACGTGCGCAACCCCGACATCCCCTGCACAACCTGGGCGGCCCCTACACCACTGACCAGATCCCGTCGCCCCCGTGCGCCACCCCAGCAGCCCCTGAGCCACCATGGCCGCCTCTGAAACCAGTACGAGGCCCCAGCCTCCAATGCGCAACCCCGGTACCCCTGCACCACCTGGGCTGCACCTGCGTCACATGGGCGGACCCTGCACCAAGTACCAGACGCAGGCATTACCGCGCGCAACCCCGGCAGTCCCTGTGCTCCCTGGGCGACCCCTGCGCCAGGTACCAGACCCCGGCATCCAGGTATGCAACCCTGGCAGCCCTTTGCCACCTGGGCGCCCCCGGTGCCAAGTACCAGACAACGGCATTCCTGCGCGCAACCGCAGCAGCCCCTGCACCACCTGGGAGGCCCCTGCATCAGAAGGGCAGATCCTGACCACCTCTGCGGCCCCTGCGCCAGGTATCAGACCCCGGCATCACCCCATGCAACCCCGGCAGTTCCTGCATCACCTGGGAGGCCCCTGCGCCAGGTATCAGACCCTGGCATCATCGTACGCAAACCCGACATCCCCTGTGCCACCTGGGCGTCCCCTGTGTCCCCTGGACGGACCCTGCGCCAGGTAAAAGACGCCAGTGTTACCGCGCACAACCCCGGCATCCCCAGTGCTCATTGGGTGACTCCTGCACCAGATACCAGACCGGGAACCCCGCGCGCAACCTCGGCAGCCCCTGCCATCTGGGCTGCCCCTTCGCCAGGCACCAGACCCTGCCATCCCCGCGCGCCACCCTAGAAGTCACTGCGCCCCCTGAGCTGTCCCTGCACCAGGTACCAGACCCCGGAATCCTCGCGCGTAACCCCGGAAGTCCTTGCGCAACCTGGGGGCCCCCTGCTCTAGGTTCCAGACCCCGTAGACCTCGCGCACAACCATGGCATTTCCTGCGCC
Source organism: Glis glis (assembly GCA_004027185.1). Classification (NCBI taxonomy): domain Eukaryota; kingdom Metazoa; phylum Chordata; class Mammalia; order Rodentia; family Gliridae; genus Glis; species Glis glis. Next base: position 41,942 of record PVJS01007805.1, on the reverse strand, counting down.
ACCTGGGCGACCCCTGCTCCAATTACCTGACCCCGGCGTCCCCACGTGCAACTCCGAATATCCTTGACCAACATGGGAAGCCCTGTGCTAGTACCAGACCCCGGCTTCAAAGCGAAACACAACGGCAGGCCCTGCGATACCTGGGCGGACTCTGCGCCAGTACCAGACCCCGGCGTCCATGCGTGCAACCCAGGCAGTCCCGGCGCCACCTGGGCGGCACCTGCGCTAGGTGTCAGTCCCCGGTGTCCCCACGTGCCACCCCAGAAGTCCATGCGCCTCCTTGATGGCAACTGCGCCAGGTACCAAACCCGACATCCCTGCGCGCAAACCCGGCAACCCCTGTGCCACCTAGGCATCCCCTGCGTCACCTGGGCGGCCCCTGTGCCAGGTAATAGACCCCGGTTTTACCGTGTGCAAACCCGGCAGCCCCTGCGCTCCTTGGGCGACCCATGCACCAGGTACCAGACCCCGGCGTTCTCGCGTGCAACCCCGGAAGTCCTTGCACCACCTGGGGTCCCCTGCGCTATGTACCAGACCCTGGCGTCCTCGCCCACAAGTATGGCAGTTCCTGGGCCACCTGGGCGACCCCTGCGCCAGGTACCAGACACCGGAATCACCGCGTGCAAACCCGTCAGCTCCATGTGCCACCTGGGCGTCCCCTGCGTCACCTGGGAGGCTCCTGCACCAGGTACAAGACACTGGTGTTACCCCGTGCAACCCGGCAGCGCCTGCGCTCCTATGCCAGGTACCAGATCCCGGCATCCCCGCACACAACCCCGGCAGCCCCTGCAAACTGGGCTGCCCCTCGCCAGGTACCAGACCCCGCCATCCCCGTGTGCAATCACGGAAGTCCTTGCGTCACCTGGGGGACCCCTGCCCCAGGTATCTGACGCCGGCGTCCTCGCGCGCAACCCCGGCAGTTCCTGCGCCACCTGGATGACCCCTGCACCATGTACCACACCCCAGCGTCCCCACGTGCAACCCCAAAAGTCCTTCAGCCACCTTGGGGAACCCTGTGCTAGGTAAAAGACCCCGGCCTCACCGCGTGCAACCCTGGCTATCCCTGTGCCACCTGGGCGGCCCCTGCGCCAGATGCCAGACCCCAGCGTCCGCGCGCGCCACCCCAACAGTCCCTGCGCTCCCTGGGCAACCCCTTCGCCAGGTACCAGACCCCTGTGTCCCTGCGAGTAACCACGGCAGTCCCTGCGGCACCTGGGCGGCCTCTGCGCTAGGGGTCAGACCCCGGTGTCCCCGCGTGCCACCCGAGCAGTCCCTGCGAAACCTTGGCAGCCTCTGCACCAGGTACCAGACCCCGTCATCACCACAAGCAAACCCGGCAGCCCCTGTGCCACTGGGGCATCCCCTGCGTCCCCTGGGCGGCCCCTGCATCAGAAGGGCGGCTCTTGCACCACCTGGGCGGCCCATGCGTCAGGTATCAGACCCCGGCGTCACCCCATGCAACCCCAGTAGTTCCTGCGCCACGTGGGAGGACCCTGTGCCAGGTAACAGATCCTGGCATCATCGCGTGCAAACCCGGCAGCCCCTGTGCCGCCTGGGCGTCCCCTGTGTCCCCTGGGCGGTCCCTGCATCAGGTACAAGACCCCGGTGTTACCGCGCGCTACCCCGGCAGCCCCGGCACTCCCTGGGCGACGCCTGTGCCAGGTACCAGATCCCGGCGTCCCCGCGCGCAACCCCGGCAGCCCCTGAGCCACCTTGGCGGCTTCAGCACCCGGTACGTGACCCCGGCGTCCAAGTGCGCAATCCCGGCCCCCCTGAAAAACCTGGGATGCACCTGCGTCAAGTCGGCGGCCCCTGCGCCAGGTACCAGACGCCGGAGTTACCGCGCACCACCCCGGCAGTCCCTGCGCTCCCTGGGCGAACCCTGAGCCAGGTGCCAGACCCCGGTGTCCACGTAAGCAACCCCAGCAACCCCTAGCCACCTGGGCTCCCCCGGTGCCAAGTACAAGACTCCTGCATGCCTGAGAGCAACTGCAGCAGCCCCTGCGCCACCTGGACGGTCCTTGATCACATGGGCGGACCCTGCGCCACCTGGGCGTCTCCTTCACCATGTACCAGACCCCAGTGTCCACATACACCACCCCAGCAGCCCCTGAGCCACCTGGGCGGCCTCTGCAAGACCCTGGCGTCCAAGTGCGCAACCCCGGCCCCCCCGCGCCACCTGGCCTGCACCTGCATCACCTGGGAGTCCCCTGTGCTAGGTACCAGACCCCGGCATCCCCGCGTCAAAACCTGTCAGCCCCTGTGCCACCTGGGCATCCCCTGCGTCCCCTGGGAGGCTCCTGCGCCAGGTACAAGACCCCGGTGTAATCACGCACAACCCCGGCAGACACTGCCTTGGGTGACCCCGGCATGCCTGAGAGCAATCGCAGCAACCCTACGCCATCTGGGAGGCCCCTGCGTCACATGGGCGGCCCTTGAAGCACCTGGGCTGCCCCTGCCCCAGGTATCAGACCTCGGTGTTACCGCGTGCAACCCCAGCAGTCACTGCACTCCTTGGGCGACGCCTGCGCCAGGTACCATACCCCGGCCTCCTCGCGCGCAACCCTGGCTGTCACTGCACCACCTCGGGTCCCCTGCACCAGGTACCTGACCCTGGCGTCACCGCGAGCAACCCCGGCTGCCCCTGCACCACCTGGGCCGCCCCTCCACCATATACTACACCCCAGCGTCCCCACGTGCAACTCCGAAAGTCCTTGAGCCACATGCGTGGCCCATGTGCTAGGTCCCAGACACCGGCGTCACCGTGCGCAACCCAGGCATCCTCTTCGACACCTTAGCATCCCCTGCACAATGTACCAGACCCCGGCATCCCCGCGCGATATCCCAGAAGTCCCTGTGCCACCTGGGCGGCCTCTGAATCACATGGGCGGCCACTGCACTACCTGGGCGCCTCCTGCACCATGTACAGACCCCGGCATCCACGCACGCCACTCCAGAGGCCCTGAGTCTCCTGGGTGGCCTCTGAACACGGTAAGAGACCCCGGGGTCCAAGTGTGCAACCTCGGCACCAGCTGGGCTGCACCTGTGTCACATGGGCGGGCCCTGCGCCAGGTACCAGACCCCAGACTCCCCGCACACAAACCCGTACCAGACCCCGCCGTCCCTGCGCGCCACTCCAGCAGTCACTGTGCCACCTGGGTGTTCCCACCGCCAGGTTCCACCCCGACTTCTTTGCGCGCAACCCCGGAAGTCCTTGCGCCACCTGGGGGCCCCCTGCGATAGGTACCAGACCCCGGCCGCCTCTGGCACAACCACGGCAGTTCCTACGCCACCTGTGCGACCCATGTGCCAGATACCAGACCCCAGCGTCCCCACGTGCATCCCCGAAAGTCATTGAGCCACCTGGTGGCCTCTGTGCTAGGTACCAGACCCCAGCGTCACCGCGAAACACCCCAGCAGCCCCTGCCACCTGGGCGGCCCCTGCGCTAGGGGTAGACCCCAGTGTCCCCGCGTGCCACCCGAGCAGTCCATGCGCCACCTTGGCGGCCCCTGCGTCCCCTGGGCGGCCCCTGTGCCAGTTACAAAACCCCGGTTACTGCGCGCAACCCCGGCCGCCCCTGCGCTCCTTGGGCAGCCCCTGCGCTCCTTGGGCAACCCCTGCGCCAGGTCCCTGACCCCGGCGTCCCCGCGCACAACCCCGGTAGCCTCTGCGACACCTGGGGGGCCCCTGCATCACCTGGGCGGCCCCTGCGCCAGGTTCTAGACCCCGACGTTACCGCGAGCCACCCTGGAAGACCCTGCGACACCTTGGCGGCCCCTGCACCAGGTACCAAACCCTGGCGTCCCCGTGCGTCACCCCAGAAGTCCCTATGCCACTTGGGCAGCCCCTGCATCAGATGGACGACTCCTGCACCACTTGGGTGGCCCCTGCACCAGGAACCTGACCATGGCGTCCCCGCGCGCAACCCAGTCAGGCCCTGCGACACCTGGGTGGCCCCTGCACCAGATACCAGAACCCGGCGTCCCTGCTTGCAACCCCGAAAGTCCTTGAGTCACCTGGGGGGCTCCTGTGCCAGGTACCAGACCCCGGAGTCAACGCGAGACACCCCGGCAGGCCCTGCGCCATCTGGGCAGCCCCGACACCTGGTAACAGAGGCCAGGGTTACCGCGAGCTACCCCGGCAGTCCCTATGCTCCCTGGGCGACCCCTGCACCAGGTACCAGACCCCGGCGTCCAGGTACACAACCATGGCAGCCCTTCGCCACCTGGGCACCCCCGGTGCCAAGTACCACACAACGGCATACCTGCGTGCAACGGCAGCAGCCCCTGCACCACCTGGGAGGCCCCTGCATCAGAAGGGCGGATCCTGACCACGTCTGCGGCCCCTGCGCCAGGTATCAGACCCTGGCATCACCCAATGCAACCCCAGCAGTTCCTGCGCCACCTGGGCGAGCCCTCCACCATGTACCACACCCCAGCGTCCCCGCGTGCAACCCCGAAAGTCCTTGATCCACCTGGGGGGCCTCTGTACTAGGTACCAGACTCCGGCATCACCGTGTGTAACCCTGGCAGCCTCTGCAACACCTGGGCGGCCCCTGCGACAACTGGCCGGCCCCTGCGCCATGTAGAATACCTCGACATCCACATGCGCAACCCTGGAAGTCCTTGCACCACCTGGGGTCCCCTGCACTAGGTAACAGACCCCGGCATCCTCGCGCACAACTGGTCTGCACCTGCATCACCTGGGCGACCCCTGCGCCAGATACCAGACCACGACGTCCTCGTGTTCAACCCCCAAAATCCTTGAGCCACCTGGGGGCTCCTGTGCTAAGTACCAGCCACTCGGCGTAACCGTGAGCTACGCCGGCAGGCCCTTTGAAAACTGGGGTGCCCCAGCGCTAGGTACCAGACCCCAGCGTCCCCACGTGCAACCACGGAAGTCCTTGCCCACCTGGGGCCCCCTGCACCACTGACTAGACCCCGTCGTCCCCGCTCGCCACCCCAGCATCCCCTGAGCCACCTTGGCCGCCTCTGCACCCAGTACGAGGCCCCGGCCTCCAATGTGCAACCCCGGCACCCCTGCGCCACCTGGGCGGCCCCTGCGCCAAGTACCAGACGCCGGCATTACCGCGCGCGACCCCAGCAGTCCCTGTGCTCCCTGGGCGACCCCTGAGCCAGGTACCAGACAACGGCATACCTGCGCGCAACTGCAGCAGCCCCTGCACCACCTGGGAGGCCCCTGCATCAGAAGGGCGGATCCTGAACACCTCTGCGGCCCCTGCGCCAGGTATCAGACCCCAGCATCACCCCATGCAACCCCGGCAGTTCCTGCGCCACCTGGGAGGCGCCTGCTCCAATTATAGTCCCAGGCGTCCTTGCGCGCCATCCCAGAAGTGCCTGCACCACCTGGTCTGCACCTGCATCACCTGGGCGGCCCCTGAGCCAGGTACCAGTCCCCTCCGTCCCCGCGCGCAATCTCAGCAGGCTATGCGACACCTGGGCGGCCCCTGCACCTGATACCAGACCCCGGGGTCCCCGCTTGCAACCCCGAAATTCCTTGAGCCACCTGGATGGCTCCTCTGCTAGGTACCAGAGCCCTGCGTAACCGCGAGCCACCCCGGCAGGCCCTGTGACACCTGGGGTGCCCCTGCGCAATGTACCAGAACCCGGCGTCCCCGCGCACCACCCCAGCCCCCCCTGAGCCACCTGGGCAGCCCCTGAGCCACCTTGGTGGCCTCTGCACCCGGTAGGAGACCCCAGAGTCCAAGTGCGCAACCCCTGAGCCACCTGGACGGCCCGTGCACCAAGTAACAGATGCTGGTGTTACCGCGCGCCACCCCGGAAGTCCCTAGCTCCCTGGGCGACCCCTGCGCAAGGTGCCAGACCCCGGCGTCCAGGTACACATCTGCTGCAGCCGCTCGCCACCTGGGCGCCCCTGGTGCCAAGTAACAGACCCCGGCATACCTGTGCGCAACCGCGGCAGCCCCTGCGACACCTGGGCGGCCCTGCGCCAGATACCAGACCCCGGCGTCCCCGCGTGCAACCCCGAAAGTCCTTGAGTCACCTGGGGGTCCCCTGTGCTCGGTACTAGACCCCAGCGTCATCGCGAAAACCCCAGCAGGCCCTGTGGCACCTTGGCTGCTCCAGCGCCAGTACCGGTCCCCGGCGTCTCCGCGTGCAACCCCTGCAGTCCTTTCGCCACCTGGGCGGCCTCTGCGCTAGGGGTCAGGAACCGGTGTCCCCGCGTGCCACACCAGCAGTCCCTGCGCCACCTTGGTAGCTTTCCCGCACGCACCCCGGCATCCCCTGTGCCACCTGGGCATCCCCTGCTTCCCCAGGGTGGCCCCAGCGCAAGGAACAAGACCCCGGTGTTACCGCACGAAACCCTGGCAGCCACTGCGCTCCTTGTGCGACCCCTGCGCCAGGTATCAGAACCCGGAGTCACCGCGGGCAACCCCGGCAGCCCCTGCCTACTGGGCTGCCCCTTTGCAGGTACCAGACCCCGCCGTCCTAGTGCGCCTTCCCGGTAGTCACTGCGCCACCGGGGAGACCCCTGCACCAGGTACCAGACCCCGGCGTCCTTGCACTCAACAACGGAATTCCTTACGCCACCTGGTGTCAACTGGGCTAGGTATCAGACCCCGGCATCCTCGTGCACAATGATGGCAGTTCCTGTGCCACCTGGGTGACACCTGTGCCAGGTACCTGACCCCGGCGTCCCCGCGTGCCACCCCAGCAGCCTATGCAACACCTGGGTGGCCCCTGAACCATGTATCATACCGCGGCGTCCCCGCGTGCAAGCCCGAGAGTCCTTGAGCCCCGTGGTGTGCGCCTGTGCTAGATACCAGACACCGGCGTCACCGCGAGCCAGCGTGGAAGGCCCTGCAACACCTAGGGTGCCCCAGTGCCAAGTACCCATACCCGGTGTCACCCCGTACAACCCTGGAAGTCTTTGCGCCACCTCGGGGACCCCTGGGCCATGTACCAGACGTCGGTGTAACCGCGCGCCACCCTGGCAGTCCCTGCGCTCCCTGGGTGACCCCGGCACCAGGTGCCAGACCCCAGCGTCCACGTACGCAACCACGGCAGCCCCTCGCCACCTGGGCGCCCCCGGTGCCAAGTACCAGACCCTGGCATGCCTGCGAGCAACAGCAGCATCCTCTGCGCAACCTGGGCGGCCCCTGCATCACATGGGCGGCCCCGGCACCACCTGGGCGGCCCCTGCACCAGGTATCAGACCCCGGCGTCACCGCGTGCAACTCCGGCAGTTACTGCGCCACCTGGTGGCCCCTGTGCCTAGTACCAGACTCCGACATCACCGCGAGCCACCCTGGAAGACCCTGCGACACCTTGGCGGCCCCTGCACCAGGTACCAGACCCTGGCGTCCCCGCGCATCACCCCAGAAGTCCCTAAGCCACCTGGGCGGCCCCTGCATCAGAAGGACAACTCCTGCACCACTTGGGTGGCCCCTGCTCCAGGAACCTGACCATGGTGTTCCTGCGCGCAACCCAGTCAGGCCCTGCGACACCTGGGTGGCCCCTGCACCAGATACCAGAACCCGGCGTCCCTGCTTGCAACCCCGAAAGTCCTTGAGCCACCTGGGGGGCCCCTGTGCTAGGTACCAGACCCCGGAGTCAACGCGAGACACCCCGGCAGGCCCTGCGCCATCTGGGCAGCCCTGACACCTGGTAACAGACGCCAGGGTTACCGCGAGCTACCCCGGCAGTCCTTGCGCTCCCTGGGCGACCCCTGTGCCAGGTGCCAGACACTGACGTCCACATATGCAACCTGAGCAGCCCCTCTCCACCTGTGCTCCCCCGGTACCAAGTACCAGACCCCGGCATGCCTGATAGCAACCACAGCAGCCCTTGCGAAACCTGGGTGGCCCCAGCGTTACATGGGCGACCCCTGCGCCAGGTATCAGACCCCGGCATCACAGCGTGCAACCCCGGCAGTTACTGTGCCATCTGGGCGGCCCCTGCGCCAAGTACCAGACCCCGGCAACATCGCGCGCAAACCCGGAAGCCCATGTGCCACCTGGGTGTCCCTTTCATCCCCTGGGCGGCCCCTGCGACAGGTACAAAACCACGGTGTTACCGCGCGCAACCCCGCTGTCACTGCATCACCTGGGGTCGCCTAAACCAGGTACCTGAACCCGGCTTCCCCGCGAGCTACCCCTGCAGCCCCTGCACCACCTGGGCTGACGGGGTTGCGTACGTGGACGCTGGGGTCTGGTTCCTGGCGCACCGGTCGACCAGGGAGCACAGGGAATTCCAGGGTGGCGCGCGGTAACACCGGCGTCTGGCACCTGGCCCAGGTGCCGCCCAGGTAACACAGGTGCATTCCTGGTGGCACATGGGTGCCGGGGTTGCGCACATGGACGACGGGGTCTCATACAAGGTGCAGAGGCCGCCCACATTTCTCAGGGGCTACTGAGGTGGCGCGTGTGAATGCCAGGGTCTGGTACATGGTGCAGGGTCCGCCCAGGCTGTGCAGGGGCTGCCAGGGTGGCGTGAGGAGTCGCCGGGGTATGGTACCTTGCACAGGAGCCGCTCAGGTGGCCCAGGGGTCACCCATGTTATGCAGTGGCCGCCCAGGTGGCACAGGGAATTCTGAGGTGGCGCGTGGGGACGTTGGGGTCTGGTGCTTGGCACAGCAGCCGCCAAGGGGGGGCAGGGGCTGCCAGGGTTGCGCACGTGGACGCCGGGTTCTGGTACCTAGCACATGGGCCCTGCAGGGGCTCAAGGACTTTCAGGGTTGCACGCGGTGACTCCGGGGTCTGGTACATGGTTCAGGGGATGCCAAGTGGCATAGGGGTTGCCGGGGTTGCACGCGGTGATGCCGGGGTCAGGTACCTGGCACATGGGCCACCCAGGTGGCGCAGTAACTGCAGGGGAGGGCTTCCCTGCATGCCAGACCCTGATGCAGGAATTTCCGGGGTTGAGCGCAAGGGCGCCGGGGTCAGGTACCTGGCACATGGGCCACCCAGGTGGCACAGTAACTGCAGGGGTGGCGCGCAGGGACGGCGGGGTCTGATACCTGACGAATGGGCAGCCCAGTTGGCAGGGGCTCCCGGGGTTGTGCGCGGGGACGCCGGTGTCTGGTACCCTGAGCAGGGGTCGCCGAAGGAGTGCAGAGGCTGCGGGGTTGAGCGCGGTAACACCAGGGTCTTGTACCTGGCACAAGGACCACCAGGGGATGCAGGGGACGCCCAGGTGGCACAGGGGCTGCCAGGTTTGCGCGCTGGGATGACGGGGATTGGTACCTGGCGCGGGGGCCGCCAAGGTGGTGCAGGGACTGCCGGGGTGGCACGCGGGGACACCGGGGTGTGACCCGAGGGCAGAAGCCGTCCAGGTGGCGCAGGGATTGCCGGAGCTGCATGCCGGGACACCGGGGTTTGGTATCTGTCGCAAGGGTGGCCCAGGTGATGCTGGAACTGCCCCTGCGCTAGGTACCAGACCCCGGCGTCCTCGCGCACAACCACAGCAGTTCCTGCGATACCTGGGTGACCCCTGTACCAGGTACCTTACCCCGGCGATGCCCACGTGCAAACGAGAAAGTCATTGAGCCACATGGGGGGCCTTTGCTAGGTACCAGACCCCGGCTTCACTGTGAAAAACCCCTGCACGCCCTGCGCCACCTGGGCGTAACCTCGCCAGTACCATACCCTGGTGTCCACGCTTGCAACCCCGGCAGTCTCTGCGCCACCTAGGCTGCCGCTGCACAAGGGATCAGAGCCCGGTGTCCCTGAATGCCACCCAAGCAGTCCCTGCTCCACCTTGGCGGCCCATGCGTCCCCTGGGTGGCCCCTGCGCCAGTTACAAGACCCCGGTGTTACCGCGTGCAACCCCGGCAGCCCCTGCGCTCCTTGGGCGACCCCTGCGCCAGGTACCACACCCCGGCGTTCCCGCACGCAACACCCGTAGCCACTGCGATACCTGGGCGGCCCCTGCACCACCTCGACGGCCCCTGCACCAGGTAACAGACCCCAGCGTCACCACGAGCCTCCCTGGAATGCCCTGTGACACCTTGGCGGCCTCTGCACCATGTTCGAGACCCCAGCGTCCACTTGCACATCCCCTGATGCCCCTGTGCCTCCTGAGCGGCCCCTGCACCAGCGGCCCCTGAACCATGTACCAGACCCTGGCTTCCCTGCGTGCCAGACCCTGGCGCAGGAATTTCCGGGGTTGCGCGCGAGGACGCCGGGGTCAGGTACCTGGCACATGGGCCACCCAGGTGGCGCAGTTAATGCAGGGGTGGTGCGCGGGGACGGCGGGGTCTGATACCTGGCGAGTGGGCAGCCCAGTTGGCAGGGGCTCCCGGGGTTGTGCGCGGGGACGCCGGTGTCTGGTACCCTGCGCAGGTTTCGCCAAAGGAGCGCAGAGTCTGCGGGGTTGAGCGCGGTAACACCAGGGTCTTGTACCTGGCGCAAGGACCACCAGGGGAAGCAGGGGACGCCCTGGTGGCACAGGGGCTGCCAGGTTTGTGCGCTGGGATGACAGGGATTGGTACCTGGCGCGGGGGCCGCCAAGGTGGTGCAGGGACTGCCGGGCTGGCACGTGGGGACACCGGGGTCTGACCCCAGTGCAGAGGCCGTCCAGGTGCCACAGGGACTGACGGAGTTGCACGCCGGGACATCGGGGTTTGGTATCTGCCGCAGGGGACGCCCTGGAGGCGGAGGGGCTGCCGGGTTGCGCACGTGGACGCCATGGTCTCGTACATGGCGCAGGTGCCGCCCAGGTGTCACAGGGGTCGCCCAGGTGTCGCAGAGGCTGCCGGGGTTGCGCGCGGTGACACCAGGGTCTGGTACCTCGCACAGGGGCCCTCTAGTTGGCTCAAGGACTTTCGGGGTTGCACGCAGGGACGCCGGGGTCTGGTACCTGGCTCAGGGGTCGCCCAAGGAGTGCAGGGGCTGCCGGGGTTGCGCGTGGGTAAACCGGGGTCTTGTACCTGGCACAGGGGCCGCCCAGGGGAGGAAGGAAAAGCACAGGTTGCTCAGGGGCTGCCGGGTTTGCGCACGGGGATGCCAGGATCTGGTACCTGGAAAAGGGGCCGCAAGGTGGCGCAGGGACTGCTGGGGTGGCACACGGAAACACCGGGGTCTGGTATCTGGCGCAGGGGCCGCCCAGGTGGCTTAGGGCCTGCCAGGGTGGCTCGCGGTGACGCCGGGGTCTGGTACCTAGCACAGGGGTCCTCTAGGCGGCTCAAGGACTTTCGGGGTTTTACGCGGGGACGCCGGGGTCTGATACCTGGCGCAGGGGCGCCCAGGTGGTGCAGGGTCCGCCCATGTGATGCAGGGGTCGCCCAGGTGGCGCAGGAACTGCTGTGTTTGTGCGCGAAGATGCCAGAGTCTGGTACCTAGCGCAGGGGCAGTTACAGCTTCACCTGGGTGACCCCTGCGCCAGGTACCTGACTCCAGCGTCCCCACGCGCCACCCCGGCTACCCCTGCACCACTTGGCGTCCCCAGAACCATGTACCACCTCAGAATTCCCTGTGCCACCAGGGCGGCCACTGCTTCACATGAGTGGCCCCTAGGCCACCTGAGAGGCTCCTGCACCAGGTACCAGACCCCGGCGTCTCCTCGCGCCACCCCGGCAGCCCCTGCGCAACCTGAGCAGACCCTGCACCATGTACCAGACCCTGGCATTCACGTAAAACACCCCAGTAGCCCCTGCGACACCTGGGCGGCCCCTGCTCCATATATGAGACCCCAGCATCCACATGCGCAACACCAGCATCCCCTGCAACTCCTGGGTAGCCCCTGTGCCAAGTACCAGACCCCGGCGTCCCCGCGGGCCACCCCAGCAGCCCCTGATCAACCTGGGCGGCCTCTGCACCCGGTACGAGACCCCGGCGTCCAAGTGCGCAACCCCAGCACCCCTGCGCCACCTGGGCTGCTCCTGCGTCACCTGGGAGGCCCCTGCGACAGGTACCAGACCCCGGCGTCCATGTGCGCAACTCCAGATGTTGCCCAGGTGTCACATAGGCCGCCCAGGTGTTGCAGAGACTGCCAGGGTTGCGTGCGGTGACGCCGGAGTATGGTACCTAGCACAAGGGCCCCCCAGGTGGCTCAAGGACTTTCGGGGTTGCACGCGGGGACACAGGGGTGTGGTACGTGGTGCAGGGGTCACAGAGGTGGTGCTGGAACTGCCGGGGTTGTGCGCATGGATGACGGGGTCTTGTACGTGGAGCAGGAGCCGCCCAGTTGGCGCAGGGGCCGCCCATGTGAAGCAGAGGCTACACAGTGGCACAGGGACTTCTGGAGTGTCGTGCAGGGACCCCGGGGTCTGGTACTTGGCGCAGGGGCCGCCAAGGAAGTGCAGGGGCTGCCGGGGATGCGCACGTGTACGCCGGGGTTGGGTACCTAGCACAGAGGCCCCCCAGGGGGCTCAAGGACTTTCGGGGTTTCACGCGGGGATGACGGGGTCTGGTACATGGTTCAGGGGCCACTGGTGCAGGGGCCACTCAGGAGGCGCAGGGGCATCAGGGGATATGCAAGTGGACACCTGGGTCTCTTACATGGTGCAGAGGCCGCCAAGGTGTCGCAGGGCGTTCCAGGGTGGCTCGCGGTGACGCCGGGGTCTGGTACCTGGCGCAGGGGCGGTCCAGGTGGCGCAGGGGCCGCCAAGGTATCGCAGTGGCTACGGGTGTTGCGCTCGGGGCGCCGGGGTATGGTACCTAGCACAGGGGCCCTCCAGGTGGCTCAAAGACTTTCGGGGTTGCACGCGGGGAAGCTGGGGTGTTATACATGTTGCAGGGGTGGCCCAGGTGGCGCAGAGGCAGCCGGGGTTGCTCGCGCGGACGCCGGGGTCAGGTATCTGGCGCAGGCGTGGCCCAAGGATCGCAGGGGCTGCCGGGGTTGCGCGCGGTATCACCGGGGTCTTGTACCTGTTGCAGGCGCCACCCAGGGGACTCAGGGGACGCCCAGGTGGCACAGGGGCTGCCGGGTTTGCGCTCGATGATGTCGGGGTCTGGTACCTGGTGCAGGGGCCGTGCAGTTGGCGCAGTAACTGCTGGGGTTGCATGTGGTGACGCCGCGGTCTGATACCTGATGCAGGGGCCGCCCAGGTGGTGCAGGGGTCACCCATGTGACGCAGGGGTCGCCCAGGTGGTGCAGGGGCTGCTGCGTTTGCTCTCAGGCATGCCGGGGTCCGGTACTTGGCACCGGGGTCGCCCAGGTTGCGAGGGGCTGCCGGGTTGCGTACGTGGAAGCCGGGGTCTGGCACCTGGCTCAGGGGTCTCCCAGGGAGCGAAGGGACTGCCGGGGTAGCGTGCGGTAACGCCGGGGTCTGGTATGTGGTGCAGGGGCCTCCCAGGTGGCTCAAGGAATTTTGGGGTTGCACGCGGGGACGCCGGGGTCTGGTACATGGTTCAAGGTCCGCTGGTGCAGGGGCCGCTCAGGAGGCGCAGGGGCATCAGGAGTTGCGCAAGTGGACGCTGGGGTCTCGTACATGGTGCAGAGGCCGCCAAGGTGACGCAGGGCCTTCCAGGGTGGCTCGCGGTGACGCTGGTGTCTGGTACCCGTCGCAGGGGCCGTCCAGGTGGCGCAGGGGCCGCCCAGGTATCGTAGTGGCTACGGGTGTTGCGCTCGGGGACGCCGGGGTCTGGTACCTAGCACAGGGGCCCCCCAGATGGCTCAAGGAATTTCGGTGTTGCACGCTGGGACGCTGGGGTGTTATACATGGTGCAGGGGTGGCCTAGGTGGCGCAGCGGAAGCCGGGGTTGCTCGCGGGGACGCCGGGGTCAGGTACCTGGCACAGGCGTCGCCCAAGGAGCGCAGAGGCTGCCGGGGTTCTGCGCGGTAACACCGGGGTCTTGTACCTGGCATAGGGGCCGCCCAGGGGACGCAGGGAAAGCACAGGTGGCACAGGGGCTGCCGGGTTTGCCCGCGGGGATGCCAGGGTCTGGTTACTGGCACAGGGGCGGCCGGGGTTACGCGCGGTGACACCGGGGTCTAGTACCTGGCGCAGGGTCCGCCCAGGGGACGTAGGGGATGCCCAGGTTGCACAGGGGCTGCCAGTTTTGCACGCGGGATGCTGGGGTCTGGTATCTGGTGCACGGGCCGCCCAGGTGACGCAGGTGCAGCCCAGGTGGCGCAGGGGGGCCGGGGTTGCGCACTTGGACGCCGGGGTCTGGTACATTGTGCAGGGACTGCCCAGGTGTCGCAAGGGCTGCCAGGGTGGCGCGCGTGGATGCCAGGGTCTGAAACATGTTGCAGGGGCCGCCCAGGTGGTGCAGGGGCTGCCAGATTGGCGCGATAGAGACGCTGGGGTCTGGTACCTGGCGCAGGAGCCGCCCGGGTTGCGTAGGGGCCGCCCTAGTGATGCAGTGGCTGCCCAGGAGGCAAAGGGAATTCTGGGGTGGTGCGCGGTGATGCCAGGGTGTGGTACTTGGCACAGGGGCCGCCCAGGAGGTGCAGGGGCTGCTGGGGCTGCGCACGTGGATGCTGGGGTCTGGTACCTAGCACAGGGACCCCCAAGGGGGCTCAAGTACTTTTGGGGTTGCACGCGGGGTCGACTGGGTCTGGTACTTGGCACAGGCGTCGCCCAGGGAACGCCGGGGCTGCCGGGGTTGCGCGCGGTAACACCGGGGTCTTGTACCTGGCGCAGGGACCGCCCAGGGGACACAGGAGACGCCCAGGCGGCACAGGGGCTGCCGGGTTTGCCCGCAATGATGCCGGGGTCTGTTACCTGGCGCAGGGTCCACCCAGGTGGCGCAGGAACTGCCGGGGTTGCATGGGGTGACGCCGGGGTCTGATACCTGGCGCAGGGTCTGCCCAGGTGGTGCAGGAGCTGCCCTTCTGATGCAGGGGCTGCCCAGGGGACGCAAGGGATGCCCCAGTGGCACAGGGCCTGAAGGGATTGCTTGTGGTGATGACGGGTCTGTTACCTGGTGCAGGGGCTGCCAAGGTTTCGCAGGGACTGCTCGGGTGGCACACGGGGACACCGGGGTCTGACCCCTAGTGCAAAGGCCGCCCAGGTGCCACAGTGTCTGCCGGGGTTACACGCAGCACACAGGTGTCTGGTACCTGGTGAAGGGGTCGCCCAGGGAGCGCAGGGACTGCTGGGGTGGCTCGCGTGGAAGCTGGGGTCTGGCATCTGGCGCAGGGGCCGCCCAGGTGGCGCAGGGGTTGCCGGGGTTGCGCGGGGTGAGGCCGGGGTCTTTTACCTAGCACAAGGTCCCCCAAGGTGGCTGAAGGACTTTCAGGGTTGCACGTGGGGACGCTGGGGTGTGGTACATGGTGCAGGGGTCGTCCAGGTGGCGCAGGAACTGACGGGGTTGCGCACGAGGACGCCGG
Organism: Glis glis; assembly: GCA_004027185.1. Taxonomy (NCBI): domain Eukaryota; kingdom Metazoa; phylum Chordata; class Mammalia; order Rodentia; family Gliridae; genus Glis; species Glis glis. The sequence goes on along the minus strand of PVJS01007805.1, from coordinate 26,681 downwards.
CGTCAGGTACCTGGGGCAGGGGTCCCCCAGGTGGCGCAAGGACTTTTGTGTTTGCACGTGGGGATGGCCGGGTCTGGTACCTGGCGAGGGGCAGCCCAGTTTGCAGGGGCTGCCGGGGTTGCGTGTGGGGACGCCGGGATCGTACCTGGCGCAGGAGCACAGGCGCTGCCGGGGTTGCGCACGGTAACACCGGGGTCTTGTACCTGGTGCAGGAGCCTCCCAGGTGACGCAGGGGACGCCCAGTTGGCACAGGGGCAGACGGGTTTGCACGCGGGGATACCGGGGTCCGGTACCTAGTGCAGAGGCCACCCAGGTGTCACATAGCCTGCTGGGGTTGCGCGCGGGGACGCCGGTGTCAGGTACCTGGCGCAGGGGTCGCCCAGGTGGCCCAGGAACTGCCATTCTTGTGGGCGAGGATGCCGGGGTCTGGTACATACTGCAGGGGATCCCAGATGGTGCAAGGACTTCCGGGTTGCACGCGAGAACGCCGGGGTCTGGTACCTGGTGCAGGGGTCGCCCAAGGAGTGCAGGGACTGCCGGGGTCGCGTGCGGTAATGCTGGCATCTGGTACTTGGCGCAGGGGCCGCCCAGGTGACGCAGGTGCAGCCAAGGTGGCGCAGGGGTACCGGGGTTGCGCATTGGAGGCCGGGGCCTCATACTGGGTGCAGAGGTGGCCAAGGTGGCTCAGGGGCTGCTTGGGTGGCGCTCGGGGACAACGGGGTCTGGTCAGTGGCGCAGGGGCCGCCAAGGTTATGCAGGGGATGTCGGGGTTGCGCACGTGGACACCGGGGTCAGGTACTTGGCGCAGGGGGCCCCAGGTGGGCAAGGACTTCCGGGGTTGCACGCGGGGACGCCTGGGTCTGGTACCTAGCGCTGGGGCACCCCAGTTTTCAAAGGGCCTGCCGGCGTGGCTCGCGGTTATGCTGGAGTCTGGTACTTCGCACAGGAGCCCCCAGGTGGCTCAAGGATTTTTGGGGTTCAACACGAGGACGTCGTGGTCTGGTATCTGGTGCAGGGGCCGCCCGGGTTTAGCATAACCTGCCGGGGTTGCACGCGGGGATGCCGGAGTCAGGTACCTGGCGCAGGGGTTGCCCAGGTGGTACAGGAACTGCCATAGTTGTGCGCGAGGACGCCGGGGTCTGTTACCTAGTGCAGGGGACCCCAGGTGGTGCAAGGACTTCCAGGGTTGCGAATGTGGACGTCGAGGTATTCTACATGGCGCAGGGGCCGGCCAGGTGTCGCAGGGGCCGCCCAGGTGTCGCAGAGGTTGCCAGGGTTGCGCGCGGTGATGCCGGAGTCTGGTACCTAGTACAGGGGCCCCCCAGGTCGCTCAAGGACTTTCGGGGTTGCACGCGGGGACGCTGGGTTGTGGTACATGGTGGAGGGGTCGCCCAGGTGGCACAGGAACTGCTGGGGTTGCATGGGTTGATGCCGGGGTCTGATACCTGGCGCAGGGGCCGCAGAGGTGGTCAGGATCCGCCCTTCTGATGCAGGGGCCTCCCAGGTGGTGCAGGTGCTGCTGCGGTTGCGCGCAGGTATGCCGTTGTGTGGTACTTGGCACCGGGGGCGCCCAGGTGGCGAAGGGCTGCCATGATTGCGTACCTGGATGCCGGGGTCTGGTACCTGGTGCAGAGGTCGCCCAGGGAGCACAGGGACTGCTGGGGTAGCTCGCGGTAACCCTGGCGTCTGTTACCAGGTGTCGGGGCTGCCCATATGGCGCAGGGCCTGCCGGGGTGTCTCGCGTTGACTCCGGGGTCTGGTACCTAGCACAGGGGCCACCCAGGTATCTCAAGGACTTTCGGGGTTGCAAGCGGGGACGCCGGGTTCTGGATCTGGTGCAGGGGCCACCCAGGTGTCGCAGGGCCTGAGTGGGTTGCGCGCGGGGACGCCATGGTCAGGTTCCTGGTGCAGGGGCCACCCAAGTGGTGCAGGAGTCGCCCAGGTGGCATAGGGACTTCTGGGGTGGGTCAGGTATCTGGCGCAGGTGTCCCCCAGGTGGCGCAAGGACTTCCGGGGTGGCACGGGGGGACGCTGGGGATGGATACTTAGTGCAGGGTCCCCCAAGGTGTTGCAGGGCCTGCCGGGGTGGCTCGCGGTGACGCCGGGGTCTGGTACCTAGCGCAGGGGACCACAGCTGGCACAAGGACTTCCGGGGTTGCGCGCGAGGACGTCGGCGTCTGGTACCTGGAGCAGGGACCGCCCAGGTGGCGCAGTGACTACCAGGGAGGCGCACTGGGATGGCGGGTTCTGGTACCTGTGAAGGGGAAGCCCAGTTGGCAGGGGCTACCGGGGTTGTGCGCTGGGACGCCGGGGTCTGGTACCTGGCGCAGGGGTCTCCCAAGTAGCGCAGGGGCTGCCGGGGTTGTGCGCGGTAACGCCGGCGTCTGGGACCTGTTGCAGGGGCCGCCCAGGTGATGCAGGTGCAGCCTAGGTGGCACATGGGTGCCGGTGTTGCACACTTGGACGCCGGGGTATAATACCGTGTGGAGGGGCCGCCCAGGTGGCGCAGAGGCTGCCAGCGTGGCGCGCATGGACGCCAGGTTCTGGAACATGGTGCAGGGTCCGCCCAGGTGGCGCAGGGGCTGCCGGGGTGGCGCGAGGAGACGCTGCGGTCTGGTACCTGGCACACGGGCCGCCCAAGTGACGCAGGTGCAGCACAGGTGGCACAGGGGGGCCGGAGTTGCGCACTTGGACGCCGGGGTCTGGTACATCGTGCAGGGGCCGCCCAGGTGGCGCAGGTCCTGCTGGGGTGGCACATGTGGATGCCAGGTTCTGGAACATGGTGCAGGGGCCGCCCTGTTGGCACAGGGGCTGCCAGGTTGCCCTGAGGAGATGCCGGGGTCTGGTACCTGGCGCAGGGGTCGCCCAAGGAGCGCAGGGGCTGCTGGGGTTGTGCGCGGTAACGCCGGCATCTGGTACCTGGCGCAGGAGCCGCCCAGGTGGCGCACGTGCCGCCCAAGAAGTGCAGGGGCTGCCGGGGTTGCGCACGTGGACGCCGGGGTCTGGTACCTAGCACAGGAGTCCCCCAGGGGGCTCAAGGACTTTTCGGGTAAACGCAGGGACGCTGGGGACTGGTACATCGTTCAGGGGCCTCCCAGGTGTTGCATAGCCTGCCCGGGTTGCACATGGGGACACCGGGGTCAGGTAACTTGCTAAGGGGTCGTCCATGTGGCACAGTAGTGCAGGGGCCGCTCATGTGATGCAGGGGCCGCCCAGGTGGTGCAGGTGCTGCTGTGGTTGCACGCAGGCATCCAGGAGTCTGGTAATTGACACAAGGGCGCCCAGGTGGTGAGGGGCACCCAAGGTTGTATACGTGAATGCCAGGGTCTGGTACCTGGCCAGGGGTCGCTCAGGAGTGCAGGGACTGCCGGGGTGTTGCGTGGTAATGCCGGAGTCTGGGACCTGGCGCAAGGGTCGCCCAGGAGTGCAGGGTCTTCCGGGGTGGTGCGTGGTAAAGCCGGCATCTGGAACCTGGCACAGGGGCCAACCAGGTGACGTAGGGGCCGCCCAGGTGACTCTGAGGCTGCCGGGGTTGCACGCGGGGACGCTGAGGTCGACCAAGTTTCGCAGGGGCTGCAGGGATTGCGCTCGGTAACACCGGGGTCTTGTACCTGGCGCAGGGGATGCCCAGGTGGCACAGGGGATGACAGGTTTGCACGCGGGGATGCCGGGGTCTGGTACCTGGCGCAGGGGCCGCCCAGGTGACGAAGGTGCAGCCCAGGTGGCGCAGGGGGGCCGGGGTTGCGCACTTGTACGCCCGGGTCTCGTACCGGGTGCAGAGGCCACCCAGGTGTCTCAGAGGCTGCTGTGTGGAGCGTGTGGATGCCGGGGTCTGGTACATTGTGCAGGAGCCACCCAGGTGGCGCAGGGGCCGCCCATGTGATTCAGGGGCCGCCCAGGTGTTGCAGGGCCTTCTGTGGTGGCTCGTGGTGACGCCGGGGTCTGGTACCTAGCATAGGAGCCCCCCACGGGGCTCAAGGACTTTCGGGGTTGCATGCGGGGATGCCGTGGTCTGGTACATGGTTTAGGGGCCTTCCAGGCGTCGCATAGCCTGCTGGGGTTGCACACGGGGACGCCGGGGTCAGGTACCTGTCGCAGGTGTCGCCCAGGTGGCACAAGAACTGCCATTATTGTGTGCGAGGACGTCGGGGTCAGGCACCTAGCGCAGTTGACCACAGGTGGGATTAGGAATTCTGCGGTTGGGCGCGAGGAACCCGGGGTCTGGTACCTGGCGCAGGGGCCACCCAGTTACGCAGTGACTACCGGGGAGGCCCGCTGGGACGGCGGGGTCTGGTACCTGCGAAGGGGCAGCCCAGTTGGCAGGGGCTGCCGGGGATGCGCGCGGTGACGCCGGGGTCTGGTACCTAGCACATTGGCCCCCCAGGTGGCTCAAGGACTTTCGGGGTTGCACGCGGGGATGCTGGTGTGTGGTACATGGTGCAGGGGTCGCCCAGGTGGTGCAGGAACTGCCAGGGTTGCGCGTGGTAACACCGGGGTCTTGAACATGGCGCAGGGACACCCCAGGCGATGCCTGTGACGCCTAGGTGGCACAGGGGCTTCAGGGTTTGCGCGCGATGATGCCGGGGTCTGGTACCTGGCCCAGGGGTCGCTCAGGAAGCTCAGGGACTTCCGGGGCGGCGCGCGGTTACGCCAGCATCTGTTACCTGGCGCAGGGGCCGTCCAGGAGACGCAGGTGGTGCAAGGGCCGCTCATGTGATGCAGGGGTCGCCCATGTGGCACATGGGTCCCGGGGTGGCACACTTGGGCGCCGAGGTCTCATACCGGGTGCAGAGGCCGCCCAGGTGGCTCAGGGTCTGCTGTTGTGGAACGCGTGGACGCCGGGTTCTAGCGCAGGGGCTGCCCAGGTGGCAGGGGCTGTCGGGGTGTTTCACGGTGATGCCGGGGTCTGGTACCTAGCACAGGGTCCCCCCATGGGGCTCAAGGACTTTCGGGGTTGCACGCGGGGACGCCGGGGCCTGGAACATGGTTCAGGGGCCGCCCAGTAGCGCAGGGGCTGACGGGTTTGCGCGCGGGGACTCCGGAGTCAGGTACCTGGCACAGGGGTCGCCCAGGTGGAACTGCTGGGGTTGAGCGCGAAGATGCTGGAGTCTGGTTCCTGGTGCAGTGGCCTTCCAGGAGGCGCAGGGGCATCAGGGGTTGCGCATGTGGACGCCGGGGTCTCGTACATGGTGCAGCAGCTGCCAAGGTGTCACAGGGCCTTCCAGTGTGGCTTGCGGTGACGCCGGGGTCGGGTACCTGGCGCAGGGGCCGTCCAGGTGACGCAGGGGCCGCCCAGGTGTCGCAGAGGCTACCGGGGTTGCGCACGAGGACGCCGGGTCTGGTACCTGGCGTAGGGGTCGCCCATGGAGTGCAGGGGCTGCCGGGGTTGCGCGCGGTAACACCGGAGTCTTGTAACTGGCGCAGGGGCTGCCCAGGGGACGCAGGGTCCGCCAAGGTGGCAAAGGGTCTGCTGGGTTGGAATGCGGGGACACCTGGTTCTGACCCCTAGCACAGGGGCCGCACAGGTGGCACAGGACCTGCCGGGGTGGCTCGCGGTGACGCCGGGGTCTGGTACCTAGAACAGTGGCCCCCAGGTGTCTCAAGTACTTTCGGGGTTGCACGTGTGGATGCTGTAGTGTGGTATATGGTGCCGGGGCCGCCCATGTGGCGCAGGGGCTGCCGGTGTTGTGCACGGGGACGCCGGGGTCAGGTCCCTGGCACAGGGGTCGCCCTGGTGGCAAAGGAACTGCTTGGGTTCCGCGTGAAGGCGCCTGGGTCAGGTACCAGGCTCAGGGGTCCCCCAGGTGGCTCAAGGACTTCCGGGGTGTTTCACGGTGATGCCGGGATCTGGTACATAGCACAGGGTCCCCCCAGGGTGCTCAAGGACTTTCGGGGCTGCACATGGGGACTCCGGGGTCTGGTATCTGGCGAAGGGGCCGCCCAGGTGTCGCATAGCCTGCCGGGTTTGCGCTCGGGGATGCCGGGGTCAGGTACCTGGTGCAGGGGCACCCAGGTGGCGCAGGAACTGCCATTGTTGTGCGCTAGGACGCTGGGGTCTGGTACCTAGCGCAAGGGACCCAGGTGGCACAAGGACTTCTGGAGTTGCGCTTGAGGACGCCGGGGTCTGGTACTTGGCACAGGGGCTGCACAGGTCACACAGGTGCAGCCCAGGTGACGCAGGGGTGCCGAGTTTGCCAATTGGACGCCGGGGTCTCTTACCAGGCGCAGAGGCCGCCCAGGTGGCTCAGGGGCTGTTTGGGTGGCACGCAGGGACGCCGGGGTCTGGTACTTGGCGAAGGGGCCGCTCAGGAGGTGCAGGGGCTGACAGGCTTGCGCACGTGGACGCCGGGGTCCCGTACTTTTTGTAGGGGCCGCCCAGGTGTCTCAGGGGCTGCCCAGGTGTCGCAGAGGCGGCCGGGGTTGCGCGCAGTGATGCCAGGTTCTGATACCTAGTACAGGGGCCCCCCAGGTGGCTCAAGGAGTTTCGGGGTTGCACGCAGGGACGCTGGGGTGTGGTATATGGTGCAGGGGTCGCCCAGGTGGCACAGGAACTGCCAGGGTTCGTGCGAGGATGCCGGGGTCAGATACACTCAGAAGGCCCTGCACCTCCTGAGTGGCCCCTGCGCCAAGTAATAGACATTGGAATCCCCGCACGCCACCCCAGAATTCTCTGTGCCACCTGGGCGGCCCCTGCATCACATCGGCGGCCCCTGCGCCACCTGGGCGGCTACTTTGCCAGGTACCAGATGCCGGCGTTACCGCGCGCCACCCCGGCAGTCCCTGCTCTCTCTGGGTGACCCCTGCACCAGGGACCCGACCCCGCCGTCCACCTACGCAACCCCGGCAGCCCCTCGCCCCCTGGGCGTCCCCTGTGCCAAGGACCAGACTCCTGCATGTCTGCGCGCAACTGCAGCAGACCCTTCGCCACCTGGGCAGCCCCTGCATCACATGGGCGGCCCCTGCACCACATGGGCGGCCCCTGTGCCAGGTATCAGACCCCGGGGTCACCGCGTGCAACCCCGACAGTTCTTGTACCACCTGATCGACCCCTGAGCCAGATACCAGACCCCGGCGTCCCCGCGTGCAACACCGAAAGTCCTTGAGCCACCTGGGGGGCCCCTGTGCTAGGTACCAGACCTCAGCGTCCCCGATTGTCACCCAGAAAGTCCTTGAGCCACCTAGGGAGCCCCTGTGCCAGGTACCAGACCCCGGCGTCCTTGCGCGACACCCCAGTAGTACTTGTGCTACCTGGGGGGCACCTGTGCTAGGTTCCAGACCACGGCGTCGTCGCGCACAACCACGGCGCTTCCTGCGCCACCTGGGCGACCCCTGTACCAGGTACCTAACCCGACATTCCCGAGCACAACCCCGGCAGGCCCTGCGACACCTGGGCGGCTCCTGCGCAAGCTACCAGACACCAACAACCCCGCGTACAGCCCCGGCAGTCCCGGCGCCACCTGGGCAGCCCTCTGCCATGGGGGTGAGACCACGGTGTCCCCGCGTACCATCCAGCAGGCCCTGCGCCACTTGGGTGGCCCCTGCACCAGTTACCAGAACCCGCCGTCCTGGCGCGCCACCCTGGCAGTCAATGGGCCACCTGGACACCCCCTGAGCCAAGTACCAGACTCCGGTGTCCCCGTGCGCAACCCCGGCAGCCCCTGCGCCACCTGGGTGGCCCCCCAGGTGGCCCTAGGATTTTAAGGGTTGCACGCAGAGACGCCGGGGTCTCGTATCTGGCACAGGGGCCGACCAGGTGGTGCAAGAACTGCAGGGGTTTCACACGGTGACTGCGGGGTCTGATAAATGGTGCAGGATCCGCCCAGGTGGTGCAGGGTCCGCCCATGTTATGCAGGGGCCGCCCAGGTGGCGCAGGGACTCCTGAGGTTGCGCCCAGGCATGCCGGGGTCTGGTACTTGGCAAAGGGGGCGCCCAGGTGGCGAGGGGCTGCCAGGGTTGCGTTCGTGGACGCCGGGGTCTGGTACCTGGTGCAGTGGTCGACCAGGGAGCGAAGGGACTGCCGGGGTGGCGCGCGGTAACTCCGGCGTCTGGTACCTGGTGCATGGGCCGCCCAGGTGACGCAGGTGCATTCCTGGTGGCACATGGGTGCCAGGGTTGCACACTTGGACGCCGGGGTCTCATACCGGGTGCAGAGGCCTCCCAGGTTTCTCAGGGGCTACTGGCGTGTTTCGCGTGAACGCCAGTGTCTGGTACATGGTGCAGGGTCCACTCAGGTTGCGCAGGGGCTGCCGGGGTGGCGCGAGGAGACGCCGGGGTCTGGTACCTGGTGCAGGAGCCTCTCAGGTGGCCTAGGGGCCACCCATGTGAAGCAGTGGCCGCCCTGGTGGCACAGGTATTCTGAGGTGGTACATGGTTCAGGGGACGCCAAGTGGTGCAGGGGTAGCCGGGTTGCGCGCGGGGACGCCGTAGTCAGGTACGTGGCGCAGGGGTCACCCAGGTGAAGCTGCAACTGCCCCTGCGCTAGGTACCAGACCCCGGCGTCTTCGCCCACAAACACGGCAGTTCCTGCGCCACCTGCTCGACCCCTGCATCACATGGGCGGCCCCTGCACCACCTGGGCGGCCCCTCTGCCAGGTATCAGACCCCGCTGTCCCCGCGTGAAACCCCGAAAGTCCTTGAACCCCTGGAGGGCCCCTGTGCTAGGTATCAGACCCCGGCGTCACCGCAAGCCACCCTGGCAGGCCCTGAGCCACCTGGGCGGCCCCTGCGCCAGATACCAGACCCCGGTGTCCCCGCGTGCCACCCCAGCAGTCCCTGCGCCACCTTGGCGGCCCCTGTTCCAGGTACCAGACCCCGGCATCCCCGCACGCAAACCCGGCAGCCCCTGAGCCACCTGTGCTTTTCCTTCCTTCCCTGGGCGGCCCCTGCACCAGGTACAAGACCCCGGTTTACCCGCGCGCAACCCCGGCAGCCCCTGCGCTCCTTGGGCGACCCCTGAGCCAGGTACCTGACCCCAGCGTCCCCGCGCGCAACCCTGGCAGCTCCTGAACCACCTTGGAGGCTTCTGCACCCGGTAGGAGACCCCAGCGTCCAAGTGCACAGCCCCAGCACCCCTTCGCCACCTGGGCTGCACCTACGTCACGTACCTGACCCCGGCATAACTGCGCACCACCCCAGCAGTTCCTGCTCTCCCTGGGCACTCCCGGTGCCAAGTACCAGACCCCGGCATACCTGCGTGCACCGCAGCAGCCCCTGTGCCACCTCGGCGGCCCCTGCGTCACATGGGCGGCCCCTGCACCACCTGGGTGGCCCCTGCGCCAGGTATCAGACCCCGGCATCACCGCGCGCAAACCCGACAGCCTCTTTGCCACCTGGGCGTCCCCAAAATCCCCTGAGTGGCGCCTGCGACAGGTACAAGACCCCGGTGATACCGCGCGCAACCCCGGCAGCCCCTGCACTCCTTGGGCGACGCCTGCGCCAGTTACTTGACCCCGGCGTCCCCGCGAGCAAACCCGGCTGCACCTGCGCCACCTGGGCCACCCCTGCACCATGTATAAGACCCCAGCATCCCCGCGTGCAACCCCTAAAGTCCTTGAGCCACCTGGAGGGCCCCTGTGCCAAGTACCAGACCCCGGCATACCTGGGCGCAACCACATCAGCCATGTGCCACCTGGGCGGCCCCTGCATCACATGGGCGGCCCCTGCACCACCCAGGTGGCTCCTGCAACATGTAACAGACACCGGTGTCCCCGCGCGCCACCCGGGCAGGACCTGCGCCACCTGGGCGGGCCCTGCACCACCTGGGCGGGCCCTGCACCAAGTACCAGACACTAGCATCCCCAGGTGCCACCCCAGAAGTCCCTGTGCCAACTGGCGGCCTCTGCATCACAATGGCCGCCCCTGTGCCACCTGGGCGGGTCCTCAACCATGTACCAGACTCTGGTGTCCATGCACGACACCCCAGCAGTCCCTGAGCCACCTGAGCGGCCCCTGCACCCGGTACGAGACCCTGGCGTCCAAGTGTGCAACCCCGGCCCTCCTGCGCCATCTGGGCTGAAACTGCGTCACCTGGGCATCCCCTGCACTAGGTACCAGACCCCGGTATAATCGCGCACTAACCCGGCAGACCCTGTGCCACCTGGGCGTCCCCTAGGTCCCCTGGGCGGCGAATGAGACAGGTACAAAACCACGGTATTACCGGGCGCAACCCTGGCAGCACCTGTGCTCCTTGGGCGACACCTGCGCCAGGTACCATACCCCGGCATCTTTGTGCGCAACCCCGGCTGTCACTGCACCACCTGGGGTCCCCTGCGCCAGGTACCTGACCCCGGCGTCCCCGCGAGCAACCCTGGCAGCCCCTGCGCCACCTGGGCCGCCCCTGCACCATGTACCACTCCACAGCGTCACCGCGTGCAACCCCGAAAGTCCTTGAGCCACATGCGTGTCCCCTGTGCTAGGTACCAGACCCCAGCGTCCTCGCACACCACCCCGGCAGGCCCTGCCACCTGGGCGGCCCCTGAGCCAGGTACCAGACTCTGGCAACCCCTCGCCACCTGGGCGCCCCCTGTGCCACGTACCAGACCCGGCATCCCCGCGCGCCACCCAAGCAGCCCCTGAGCCACCTGGGTGGCCTCTGCACCCAGTACAAGACCCCGGCGTCCAAGCTCGAAACCCCAGCACCCATGCGCCACCTGGGCTGCATCTGCGTCACCTGGGCGGCCCTTGAGCCAGGTACCAGATGCCGGCGATACTGTACGCCACCCCGGCAGTCCCTGCGCTCCCTGGGCGACCCCTGCACCAGGTACCAGACCCCGGCGACCATGTACGCAACCCCGGCAGCCCCTCGCCACCTGGACGCCCCCTGTGCCAAGTACCAGACCACGGCATGCCTGCGCGCAACCGCAGCAGACCCTGCGCCTCCTGGGTGGCCCCTGCATGCAGAGGCGGCCCCTGCACCACCTGGGCGGCCCCTGCGCCAGGTCTCAGACCCCGGCGTCCCTGCGCACAACCCCGGCAACCCTTCCACCACCTGGGCGGCCCCTGCACCAGATACAAGACCCCGGCGTCCCCGCGTGCAACCCCGGCAGACCCTGTGCCATCTAGGCGACCTCTGCGCTAGGGGTCAGACCTTGGTGTCCCCGCATGCCACCCCAGCAGTCCCTGCGCCATCTTGTCGTCCCCTGTGCCAGGTACCAGACCCCGATATCCCCGCGCGCAAACCCAGCAGCCCCTGTCCCACCTGGGATTCCCCTGCGTCCCCAGGGCGGCCCCTGTGCGAGGTACAAGACCCCGGTGTTACCGTGCGCAACCCCATCACCCCCTGCGCTCCTTGGGCGAACCATGTGTAAGGTACCAGACCCCGCTGTCCCCACGCGCCACCGAGGCAGTTACTGCGCCACCTGGGCGGCCCCTACATAGGTACCAGACCCCGAGTCCCCGCGTGCACTGCAAAGTCCTTGCGCCAACTTGGAGGCCCCTGTGTTAGTTACCAGACACCGGCGTCCACGCGTGCAACCCCGGAAGTCCTTGCGCCACCTGGGGGACCCTTACGCAAGGTACCTGACCCCGGCATCCTCGCGCGCAACCCTGGCAGTTCCAGCGCCACCTGGGCGACCCCTGCACTAGGTACCTGACCCCGTCATTCCCGCGTGCAACCCCGGCAGCCCCTGTGCCACCTGGGCAGCACCTGCACCATGTACCAGACCCCAGTGTCCCCGCGTGCAACCCCGAAAGTCCTTGAGCCACCTGTGGGGCCCCTGTACTAGGTACCAGACCCCAGCGTCACCGCGCGCAACCCCGGCAGCCTCTGCGACACCTGGATAACCCCTGCAACACCTGGGTGGCACCTGCGCCATGTACGAGACCCCGGCGTCCACGTGCGCAACCCCGGCATCTTCTGCGGCTTTTGGGCGGCCCCTGGGACAGATACCAGACCCCGGTGTCCCGGCGCGCAACTCCGGCAGTTCCTGTGCCACCTGGTCGGCCTCTGCCCTAGGGGTCAGACCCCGTTGTCCACGCGTGCCACCCCAGCAGACCCTGCGCCACCTTGGCGGCCCCTGCACCAGATACCAGACCCTGTCATCCTAGTGCACAAACCCGGCAGCCTCTGTGCCACCTGGGCGTCCCCTCCGTCCCCTGGGTGGGCCTTGCGCCAGGTACAAGACCCCGGTGTTACCGCGCGCCACCCCGGCAGCCCCTGCGCTACTTGAGCGATGCCTGCGCCAGGTACCAGACCAAGGCGTCCCCTCGTGGAACTCTGAAAGTCCTTGAGCCACCTAGGGGGCCCCTGTGCAAGGTACCAGACTCTGGCATCACCGCGGGCAACCCCGGCAGCCTCTGCGACACCTGGGCGGCCCCTGCGACACCTGGGCGGCACCTACACCATGTACGAGACCCCAGCGTCCACGTGCGCAACCCGGCAGCCCCTCCCCCTCCAGGGCGGCCCCTGCGACAGATACCAAACCCCGGTGTCCCGGCGTGCAACTCCGGCAGTCTCTGCGCCACCAGGACGGCCTCTGCCCTGGGGTCAGACGCCGGTGTCCCCGCGTGCCACCCCGGCAGTCCCTGCACCACCTTGGCAGACCACACGCCAGGTAACAATCCCCGTAATTCCAGCGCGCAAACCTGGCAGCCCCTGTGCCACCTGGTCGTCCCCTGCGTTCCCTGGGTGGTCCTTGCGCCAGGTACAAGACCCTGGTGTTACCGCGCTCAACCCCGCAGACTCTGCGCTCCTTGGGTGACCCCTGCGCAGGGTACCAGACACCAGCGTCCCCGCGCACAACCCCGGGAGCCCCTGCCAACTGGGCTGCCCATTCACCAGGTATCAGACCCCACCATCCCCGCGCGCCACCCCTGCAGTTACTGCGCCACCTGGGTGGCCCATGTGCCAGGTAACTGACCCCGGCATCCTCGCGGGCAACCCCGGAAATTCCTGCGCCAGGGTCTGGCACGCAGGGAAGCCGGGGTCTGGTACATGGTTCAGGTGCCGCAGGTGCAGGAGCCGCTCAGGAGGCACAGGGGTATCAGGGGATGCGCAAGTGGATGCCAGGGCATTGAACATGGTGCAGAGGCCGCCAAGGTGTCGCAGGGCCTTCCAGGGAGGCTCGCGGTGACGCTGGGGTCTGTTACCTGGCGCAGGGGCCATCGAGGTGGCGCAGGCGTCGCCCAGGTATCGCAGTGGCTACGGGTGTTGCGTGCGGGGACGCCGGGGTCTGGTACCTGGCGCAGGGGTCACCCAAGGAGTGCAGGGGCTGCCGGGGTTGCGCGCGGTAACACCGGGGTCTTGTAACTGGCGCAGGGGCCACCCAGGGGACGCATGGGCTGCCAAGGTGGCGCAGGTACTGCTTGGGTGGCATGCGGGGACACTGATCCCTAGTGCATCGGCCGCCTAAGTGGCGCAGAGACTGCCGGGGTTGCAAGCGTGGATGCCTGCGTATGGTACTGGCAAGGTTCCGCCCAGGTGGCGCAGGGCGTGCCGGGGTGTTTCGCGGTGAAGCCGGGGTCTGGTACCTAGCAAAGGGACCCCATGTGGCTCCATGATTTTCTCGGCTGCACGTGGGCATCGCCGGGGTCAGGTACCTGGCGCAGGGGTCGCCCAGGTATCGCAGGAACTGCTGTGATTGTGCGCGAGGACGCCCGGGTCTGGTACCTAGCGCAGGGGCAGTTCCAGCATCACCTGGGCGACCCCTGTGCCAGGTACCTGACTCCAGCGTCCCCGCGCGCAACCCCGGCAACCCCTGCACCACTTGGCATCCCCTGAACCATGTACCAGACCCCGGAGTCGCCGCGTGCAACCCCGAAAGTCCTTGAGCCCCTGCAGGGCCCCTGTGCTAGGTACCAGAACCAAGAGTCTACGTGCGCAACCCCGGCAGCCCCTGCCCCCCCTTGGCGGCCCCTGTGCCAAGCACCAGACCCCGGTGTCCCCGTGCGCCACCTCAGAATTCCCTGTGCCACCTGGGCCGCCACTGCATCACATGGGTGACCCCTTGGTCACCTGAACGGCTCCTGCGCAAGGTACGAGACCCCAGCAACTCCTTGCGCCATCTGGCAGCCCCTGCACAACCTGGGTGGACCCTGCACCATGTACCAGACCCTGGCGTTCACATGTGCCACCTCAGTAGCCCCTGAGAAACCTGCACCCGGTATGAGACCCCGTCATCCATGTGCACAACCCTGGCACCCATGTGCCACCAGGACTGCACCTGCGTTACCTGGGCGGCCCCTGGGCCAGGTGCCAGACGCCAGAGTTACCGCGCGCCACCCTGGCATTCCCTGCGCTCCCTGGTCGACCGCTGCGCCAGGAAGCAGACCCCGGCATCCACGTACTCAACCTCCGCAGCCCCCCGTACAACCCCAGAAGTCATTGAGCCACCTGGGGGACAGCAGCGCCATATACTAGACACCGGCGTTACTGCACGCCATCCCGGCAGTCCCTGCGCTCCCTGGGCGACCCCTTCACCAGGTGTCAGACCCAGGCGTCCACGCGTGCAACCCCGGAAAAAAATATCTCAGTAGTTGTTACAATACTGTGTTAATTCTTTGCACGCCTCTACCTCCGTGCTTATTGAAAGTATTGTTGCTCACATAAATAACTGTGAATTGCATTGTAAGTTGATTATAAATAAAGTATTGCAATTTGGATATAAGGAGAATTTGTTCAAATTAATCTTGACATTCCAGTAAGTAAGATGTTAGTGAATGTACCAAGTTTATCCAGGGAAACACAATGAAAGTGGTCAATGATGGGAAAATGACCTTAGCATCAATAGCAATATCGGGCAGCATTCTTATTATACTTCAGTGTTGCCTTTCACCAAGGAATACTTGATGGCTAATGGCGTAGTCTAATATGGTAAAAATATCTATCTCCTCGTGATTAATGCAAGGAATTGATGAAAAATAAGATAAAACCTGAAACGTAAGATGAAACGTGAAAAAGTACTCCGAAGTTGCATTTAAAACAGGGTAAAATGGAAACACTTGTCATTGCTTTGATCAGCAAATGGAAAAAGGGTGTTACTACTACATTCCTATCCAGATTAGGTGAATGAAAAACACATGCAACCCCTTATTCTGACTCCTCTAAACAGCCGACTTTGAAAATGAAACAGAACAGGTGCTATGAATCATTTCGTACGACGCGGGATTTTCTGAAACACCTCCACAATTCAATTGAAGTGAATATGAGCCATTACACCTGTCATATTTTTTTTGCAACACTGGGGATAGAACGCAGGTTCGTTCTATTTCTGCACTTCGCCCCCGGCACTATTTTTTTTATACTTTATTTGGAGAACAAGCCAATGCTTGTTTGAAGAGTTGAACACAAATCACTGCATTTCTTCCCTTTCCCCGGCAGGCCCTGCGCCACGTGGGCGGCCCATGCGCCAGATACCTACCCCGGCGTCCTCCCGTGCAACCCCGGCAGTCCCTGTGCCACCTGGGCGGCCTCTGCATTACATGGGAGGCCCTGGTGCCACTAGGGCTGCTCCTTAGCCAGGTACCGGACCCCGGCGTCCCTCACGCCACCCCTGCAGCCCCTGCACCACCTGGGCGGCCCCTGCAGCATGTACCAGACCCCGGCATGCCTGCACGCAACCGCAGCAGCCCCTGCGCCATCTGGGCGGTCCCTGCATCACATTGGTGGCCCCTACACCACATGGGCATCCCCTGCGCCAGGTATCAGACCCCGGCGTCACCGCGTGCAACCTCGGCAGTTCTTGCGCCACCTGGTCGGTTCCTGCACCAGATACCAGACCCCGGCATCCCAGCGTGCATCCCTGAAAGTCCCTGAGCCACCTGGGGGGCCCCTGTACAAGGTACCAGACTCCAGCGTCACTGCGAGCCACCCTGGCAGGTCCTGCGACACCTGGGGTCCCCTGCGCTAAATACCAGTCCCCGGCGTCTCCGCGTCCAACACCGGAAGTCCTTGCGCCACCTGAGGGACCATTGCGCCAGGTACCTGACACCGGCGTACTCGCGTTCAACCCCGGCAGTTCCTGCACCACCTGGGTGACCCCAGGGCCAGGGACCGGACCCCGGCGTCCATGTACGCAACCCCGGCAGCCCCTCGCCACCTGGGCGACCTCTGCTTCACATGGGTGACCCCTGAGCCACCTGGGCGGCTCCTGCACCATGTACCAGACCCCGGCGTCCACGCACGACACCCCAGCAGTCCCTGAGACCCCTGGGCGGCCTCTGCACCCGGTACAAGACCCCGGCGTCCAAGTGCGCAACCCTGGCACCCCTGCGCCACCTGGGCTGCCCCTGCGTCACCTGGGCGGCCCCGGCGCCATGTACCAGACCCCGGCGTCCTCGTGCACAACAATGACAGTTCCTGCGCCACCTGGGCGTCCCCTGCGCCAGGTACCTGACAATGGCGTCCCCACATGCAACCCCGAAAGTCCGAGCCCCCTGGGGGTCCTCTGTGCTATGTACCAGACCCCAGCGTCCACGTGGGCATCCCCGGCAGCCCCTGCACCTCCTGGGTGGCCCCTGCCCCAAGTACCAGACCCAGGCATCCCTGCGCGCTACCCCAGAAATCCCTGTGCCACCTGGGCAGCCACTGCATCACATGGGTGGCCCCTGCACTACCTTGGCAGCTTCTGCGCCAGATATCAGACCCCGGCGTCACCGCGAGCCACCCCAGCAGGCTCGACACCTGTGCGGACCCTGCGCTAGGGGTCAGACCCCGGTGTCCCCACGTGCCAGCCCAGCAGTCCCTGCACCACCTAGGCGGCCACTGCGTTCCTTGGGCGGCCCCTGCACCAGATACCAAACCACGGTGTTACCGCGCGCAATCCCGGCAGCCCCTGCGCTCCTTGGGCGACCTCTGCGCCAGGTACCAGACTCCGGTGTCCCTGTGCGCAACCCCGGTAGCCTCTGCGCCACCAGGGCGACTCCTGCGTCAGCTGGACGGACCCTGCGCCAGGTACCAGAACCCGGCGTCACCGCGAGCCACCCTGGAAGGCCTTGTGACACCTTGGCGGCCCCTGCACCATGTATGAGACACTGCTGTCCACGTGTGCAACCCCTGATGCCCCTGTGCCTCCTGGGAGGACCCTACACCAGGTACCAGAACCTGGCGACCTCGCGCTCAACCCCAGCAGTTCCAGCGCCACCTGGGGGACCCCTGCCCCAGGTACCTGACCCCGGTACCTGCGCTCCTTGTGCGACCCTGGCGTCCTGGGCGCAACCCCGGCAGCCCCTGCCAACTGGGCTCCCCTTCGCCAGGTACCAGACCTCGCCTTCCCCGCGTGCCACCCCAACAGTCACTGCGCCACTTGAGCAGCCCCTGAGCAGGTACCAGAATCCGGCGTCCTTGCATGCAACCCAGGAAGTCCTTGTGCCACCTGGAGGCCCCTGCGCTAGGTACAAGACACCGGCGTTCTCGCGAACAACAATGGCAGTTCCTGCGCCACCTGCACGACCCCTGCGCCAGGTACCTGATCCTGGCGTCCCTGCACGCAATCCCGGCAGGCTATGCGACACCTCAGCGGCCTCTGCGCCAGAAACCATATTCCGGCACCCCTCGTGCAACCCGAAAGTCCTTGAGCCACCTGGGGGGCCCCTTTGCTAGGTACCAGACCCGGCGTCATCGCGAGCCACCCCGGCAGGACCTGCAACCCCTGGGTGTCCCCTGTGCTAGGTACCAGACCCCGGCATCCCCGCGTGCAACCCCGGAAGTCCTTGCGACACCTGGGCGACCCCTGCACCAGGGACCTGACCCCGGCGTACCCGCACGCAACCCCGGGTGCCGCTGTGCCACCTGGGTGGCCTCTGAACCATGTACCACACCCTAGCGTTCTCGCGTGCAACCCCAAAAAACCTTGAGCCACCTGGGGGGCCCCTGTGCTAGGTACCAGACCCCAGCGTCACCGAGAGCCACCCCGGCAGGTCCTGCGCCACCTGTGTGGCCCCTGCGCTAGGGGTCAGACCCCGGTTTCCCCGGCTGCCACCCCAGCAGTTCCTGCGCCACCTTGGCAGCCTCTGCATCCCTTGGGTGTCCCCTGTGCCAGTTACAATACCCCGGTGTTACCGCGCGCAACCCCTGCAGCCCCTGTGGTCCTTGGGCGATGCCTGCGCCAGGTACCTGACTCCGGCATCCTCGCGCGCAACCCCGGCTGTCACTGCACCACCGGTGGTCCCCTGCGCCAGGTACCTGACCCCGGCATCCCCGCGCGCAACCCCGGCAGCCCCTGCGCCACCTAGGCGGACCCTGCACCATGTATAACACCCCGGCATTCCCGCGTGCCACCCCGAAGTCCTTGAGCAACATGCGTGGCCCCTGTGCTAGGTACCAGACTCCGGCGTCCCCGCGGAAGTTCTTGCGCCACCTGGTTGGCCACTGCGCCAGATACCAGACCCCGGCGTCCCCGCGTGCAACCCCGAAAGTCCTTGAGTCACCTGGGGGGCCCCTGCGCCAGATACCAGACCCCGGCGTCCCCGCGTGCAACCCCGAAAGTCCTTGAGTCACCTGGGGGGCCCCTGCGCCAGATACCAGACCCTGGTGTCCCCACGTGCCAACCCAGCAGTCCCTGCCCCACCTTGGCGGCCCCTGCACCAGGTACCAGACCCCAGCATCCTCACGCGCAAACCCGGCAGTCCTTGTGCAACCTGGGCGTCCCTTGTGTCCCAGGACAGACCCCTGCGTAACCGTGAGCCACCCCGGAAGTCCTTGCGCCACCTGGGGGACTCCTACTCCAGGTACCTGATCCCGGCATCCTCGCCGCAACCCCCGCAGTTCCTGTGCCACCTCGGAGACCCCTGCACCATGCACCACACCCCAGCGTCCCCGCGTGCAACCCCGAAAGTCCTTGAGGCACCTGGCGGGACCCTGTGCTAGGTACCAGACCCGGCGCCAACTGGGCGGCTCCTGCGAAATGGACCAGACCCGGCATCTCCTCGCGCCACGCCGGCAGTCCCTGCGCCGCCTGGGCGGCCCCTTCGTCCCCTGGGCAGCCCCTGCGCCAGGTACAAGACCCAGTTTTGACCGCCGCAACCCCGGCAGCCCCTGCGCTCCTTGGCCGACCCCGGCATCCCCGCGCGCAATCCCGGCAGCCTCTGAGACACCTGGGTGTCCTCTGTTTCACCTGGGTGGCCCCTGTGCCAGGTACCTGTCGCCGGCGTTATCAAGCGCCACCCCTGCAGTCCCTGCGATTCTGGGCGACCCCTGCGCCAGGTACCAGATGACGGCGTTACCACGCGCCAACCCGGCAGTCCCTGCGCTCCTGGGCGACCCCTGCGCCAGGTACCAGACCCTGACGTCTACGTAGGCATCCCCGGCAGCCCCTCGACACCTGAGCGCCCCCTGTGCCAAGTACCAGATCCCGACATGCCTGCGTGCAACCGCAGCAGCTCCTGTGTCACCTGGGCGGACCCTGAATCACATGGGCGGCCCCTGCACCACCTGGGCAGACCCTGCGCCAGGTATTAGACCCCGGCGTCACCGCATGCAACCCCGGCAGGCCCTGCACCACCTGAACGGCCCGTGTGCCAAGTACCACACCCCGGCATCCACGCTCACCACACCAGAAGTCCCTGTGACACCTGGGCGGCCTCTGTATCACATGGGCGGCCCCTGCACCACCTGGGTGGCTCCTGCACAATGTACCAGACCCCGGCATCCACGCGCGCAACCCCAGCAGCTCCTGAGCCACCTGGGTGACCTCTGCACCCGGTACGAGACCCCGGCATACAAGTGCGCAACCCCGGCCCCCCTGCCCCTCCTGGGCGACCCCTGCGCCAGGTACAAGACCCCGGTGTTACCGCGCGCAACCCCTGCAGCCCCTGCGATCCTTGGTCGACCTCGGCGTCCCCGCGCGCAACCCCGGCAGCCTCAGAGACACCTGAGCGGCCCCTATGTCACCTGGGTGGCCCCTGCACCAGGTTCCAGATGCCGGCGTTACAACGCACCACCCCGGCAGTCCCTGCACTCCTGGGCGACCTCTGAGCCAAGTACCAGACTCCGGCATTAGCACGCACCACCCCGGCTGTCTCTGCGCTCCTGGGTGACCCCTGCGCCAGGTACCAGACCCCGGCATCCACGTATGCAACCCCGGGAGCCCCTTGCCACCTGGGCGCCCCTTGTGTCAAGTACCAGAACACGGGATGCCTGCCCGCAATCGCAGTAACCCCTGCACCACCTGGGCAGCCCCTGCATCACATGAGCGGCCCCTGCACTACCTGGGAAGACCCTGTGCCAAGTATCAGACCCTGGCGTCACAGCGTGCACCCCGGCAGTTCCTGCGCCAACTGGTGGGCACCTGGGGTGCTGTCACTGAGCCACCTGGGCCGACCCTGCGCCAGGTACCTGACCCCAGCATCCTCGCGCGCAACCCAGAAATTATTGCGCCACCTGGGGTCCCCTTCACTAGGTAGCAGACCTCGGCGTCCTTACGAACAACAATGGCAGTTCCTGTGCCACCTGCGGGAACCCTGCGCCAGGTACCTGATCCCAGCATCCCCGCGAGCAACCCCAGCAGGCTATGCGACAACTCGGCGGCCCCTGCGCCAGAATCCAGACCCCGGCGTCCCCGCGTTCAACACCGAAAGTCCTTGACCAACCTGGGGGGCCCCCGTGCTATGTACCAGACCCCGGCGCCACTGCGAGCCACGCCGGCAGGACCTTCGACACCTGGGTGGCACCTGCGCTAGGTACCAGACCCCGGCGTCCCCGCGTGCAACCACGGAAGTCCTTGCGCCACCTGGGGGACCCCTGCGCCAGGTACCTGACCCCGGCATCCTCAAGCACAAGTCCGGCAGTTCCTTCACCAACTGGGCGACCCCTGCGCCAGGGACCTGACCCTGGCGTCCCCCGTATGCAACCCCAGAAGCCCCTGTGCCACCTAGGCGGCCCCTGCACCTTATACCATACCCCAGCATCCCCACGTGCAACCGCGAAAGTCCTTGAGCCACCTGGAGGGCCCCTGTGCTACCTACCAGAACCCGGCGTCACCGCGAGCCAACCAGGCAGGCTCTGTGCAACCTGTGCGGCCCCCGCGCTAGGGGTCTGACCCCGGTTTCCCCACGTGCCACCCCAGCAGGCGCAAGCCCAGAAGTCCTTGCGCCAGCTGGGGTTCCCTGCGCTAGGTACCAGACCCCGGCGTCCTCTCGCACAACAATGGTAATTCCTGCGCCACCTCAGCGACCCCTGCACCAGGGACCTGACCCCGGCGTCCCCGCGTGCAACCCAGGCAGGCTATGCGACACCTGGGCGGACCCTGCATCAGATACAACTCTGCGACACCTGGGGGGCCCCTGTCCCCGCCGTCCCCGCGTCCAAACCCGTCAATGCCTGTATCACCTGGGCGTCCCCTGTGTCCGCTGGGCGGCCCTTTGCCAGTACAAGACCCCGGTGTTACCACGCACAACCCCGGCAGCCCCTGCGCTCCTTGGGCGACCCCTGCGCAAGGTACCTGACCCCGGGGTCCTCCCACGCAACCCTGGCAGTTCCTGCACCAACTGGGCGACCCCTGCACAAGGGACCTGACCCCAGCGTCCCTGCACGCAACTCAGGCAGCCCCTGCACAACCTGGGCGGCCCCTGCGCCAGGTATCAGACCCCGGCGTCAACGCGTGCAATCGCGGCATTTTCTGCACCACCTGGGCGGCCCCTGCGCCAGGTACCAGACCTCGGCATCATCGCACGCAAACTCGGCAGCCCCTGTGCCACCTGGGCGTCCCCTGCGTCCCCTAGGCGGTCCCTGTGCCAGGTACAAGACCCCGGTGTTACCGCGCGGCATCATCGCACGCAAACCAGGCAGCCCCTGTGCCACCTGGGTGTCCCCTGCGTCCCCTGGGCGGTCCCAGCGCCAGGTACAAGACCCCGGTGTTACCGCGCGCAACCCTGCCTGTTCCTGTGCCACCTGGGCGACCCTGTACCATGTACCACTCCCCAGCGTTCCCGCATGCAACCCGAACGTCCTTGAGCCACCTGGGGGGCCAATATGCTAGGTACCTGACCCGGCGTCCCCGCGCGCCACCCCAGAATTCCCTGTGCCACCTGGGCGGCCTCTGCATCACATGGGCGGCCCCAGGGCCACCTGGGCGGCTCCTGAACCATGTACCAGACCCCAGCATGCACGCACACCACACCAGCAGCCCCTGAGACACGTGGGCGGCCTCATCATCCGTTACGAGGCTCCGGCGTCGAAGTGCGCAACCCCAGCACCCCTGCGCCATCTGGGCTGCACCCGCGTCACCTGGGCAGCCCTTGCGCCAATACCCAATGCCAGCGTTACCGCGCGCCACTTCGGCAGTCCCTTTGCTCCCTGGGCGACCACTGCACCAGGTGCCAGATCCCGGCGTTCCTGCGTGCAGCCCCGGCAGTCCTTGCGCCACCTGGGCCGCCTCTGTACTAGGGGTCTGACCCCGGTGTCCCCGTGTGCCAACCCAGCAGGGCCTGCACCACCTTGGCAGCCCCTGGGCCAGGTACCACATCCCAGCTTCCTCGCGCGCAAACCCGGCAGCCCCTGTGCCACCAGGGCGTCCCCTGCGTCTCCTGGGCGGCCTCTGCGCCAGGTACGAGACCCCGGTATTACCGCGTGCAACAACGGCAGTTCCTGCGCCACCTGGGCGAACCCAGCACCATGTACCACACCCCAGCGTCCCCGCTTTGCAACCCTGAAAGTCCTTGAGCCACCTGGGCGGCCTCTGCACCCGGTACGAAACCCCGTCTTCCAAGTGCGCAACCCCGGCCCCCCTGCGCAACCTGGCCTGCACCTGCGTCACTTGGGCGACCCGTGCGCCAGGTACCAGACCCCGGTTTCTCCTCGCGCCACCCCGGCAGCCCCTGCGCCACCTGGGCGGACCCTGCACCATATTCCAGAACCTGGCATCCACGCGCACCATCCCGGCAACCCCTGCGCCACCTGGGCGGCCCCTGCACACGGTATGATACCCCGGCGTCCAAGTGCGCAACACCGGCACCCATGTGGCACCTAGGCTGTACCTGCGTTACCTGGGCTGCCCCTGCGCCATGTACCAGACGCTGGCGTTACCGCGAGCAACCCCGGCAACCCTGCGCTCCTTGCGTGACACCTGGGCCACGTACCAAACCCCGGCTTCCCCGCGCGCAACCCGGGCAGCCCCTGCCAACTGGGATGCCCCTTCGCCATGTACCAGACCCTGCCATCCCCGCGAGCCACCCCGGCTGTCACCCTGCGCCAGGTACCTGACCCTGGCATCCTCTCGCGCAACCCGGATGTTATTGGGCCAACAGGGGTCCCCTTCGCTAGGTAGCAGTCCCCGGTGTCCTTACGAACAACAGTGGCAGTTCCTGCGCCACCTGCGCGACACCTGCGCCAGGTACCTGATCCCGGCATCCCCACGAGCAACCCCGGCAGGCTATGCGACACCTCGGCGGCCCCTGCGCCAGAATCCAGACCCCGGCGTCCCCGCGTTCAACCCCAAAAGTCCTTGAGCCACCTGGGGGGCGCCCATGCTATGTACCAGACCCCGGCGTCACCGCAAGCCACCGCGGCAGGACCTTCGACACCTGGGTGGCACCTGTGCTAGGTACTAGACCCCGGCGTCCCCGCACCCTTTCGCCACCTGGGAGACCCCTGTGCCAGGTACCTTACCCTGGCGTCCTCGCCCGCAAGCCCGGCAGTTCCTTCGCCTACTGGGCGACCCCTGCGCCAGGGACCTGACCCCGGCGTCCCCGCGCACAACACTGGAAGCCCCTGCGCCACCTGGGCGGCCCCTGCACCATATACCACACCCCAGCATTCCCGCGTGCAACCCCGGAAGTCCATGCGCCAGCTGGGGTACCCTGCGCTAGGTACCAGACCCTGGTGTCACTGCGAGCCAGCCCGTCAGGCCCTGCGACACCTAGGGGGCCCCTGAGCTAAGTACCCATCCCCGACGTCCCACCGTGTAACCCCGGAAGTCATTGCGTCACCTGGGGAACCCCTGCGCCAGGTACCTGACCACGGCGTCCTTGCGCGCAACCCCGGCAGTTCCTGCGCCACCTAGGCGACCCCTGTGCCAGGGACCTGACACCGGTTTCCCCGCGCGCAACCCGGCAGCCTCTGCGCCACCTGGGCAGCCCCTGCACCATGTACCACACCCCAGCATCCCCACGTGCAACCCAGAAAATCCTTGAGCCACCTGGGTGGCCCCTGTGCTAGGTACAAGACCCCGGCATCACCGCGAAACACCCCGGCAGGCCCTGTGCCACCTGGGCTGCCCCTGCGCCAGTACCAGACCCCGGCGTCCCCGCATTCAACCCCGGCAATACCCATCGCCGGCGTTACCATGCGCCACCCCGGCAGTCCCTTCGCTCCCTGGGCGACCACTGCACCAGGTGCCAGCCCCAGAATTCCCGCGCGCAACCCCAGCAGGCCCTGCGACACCTGGGCGGCACTGGGACAGATACCAACCCCGGCGTCCCCGCGCACAACCCCGAAAGTCCTTGAGTCACCTGAGGGGCCGCTGTGCTACGTACCAAACCCCGGCATCACCGCGAAACACCCCGGCAGGCCCTGTGCCACCTGGGCTGCCCCTGCGCCAGTACCAGACCCCGGCGTCCCCGCGTGCAACCCCGGCAGTCCTTGCGCCACCTGGGCGGCCTCTGCTCTAGGGGTCAGACACCAGCGTCCTCGCGTGCAACCACAGAATTCCTTATGCCACCTGGGGTTCCCTGCTCTAGGTACCAGACCCCGGCATTCTTGCGCATAATAATGGCAGTTCCTGTGCCACCTGGGCTACCCCTGCGCCAGGTACCTGACCCCGGCGTCCCCACGTGCAACCACGGCAAGCTATGTGACACTTGGGCGGCCCCTGAAACATGTACCAGACCCCGGCGTCCCCGCGTGCAACCCCGAAAGTCCTTGAGCCCCCTGGGGGACTCCTGTGCTAGGTACCAGACTCCGGCGTCATTGCGAGCCACCCCGGATGGTCCTGCAACACCTGGGGGAGCCCCTGCACTAAGTACCATCCCCGGCATCCCCCCGTACTACCCCGGAAGTCCTTTAGCCACCTGGGGGACACCTGAGCCATGTACCAGACACCGGCGTTACTGTGCGCCACCCAGGCAGTCCCTGCGCTCCCTGGGCGACCCCTTTGCCAGGTGCCAGACCCTGGCGTCCACGTGTGCAACCCCGGAAAAAAATATCTCAGTAGTTTTTACTATACTGTGTTAGTTCTTTGCACGCCTCCACCTCTGGGCTTATTGAAAGTATTGTTTCCCATATAAATAACTGTGAATTGCATTGTAAGTTGATGACAAATAAAGTATTGCAATTTGAATATCAGGAGAATTTGTTCAAGTTAATCTTGACATTCCAGTAAGTAAGATGTTAGTGAATGTACCAAGTTTATCAAGGGAAACACAATGAAAGTGGTCAGTGATGGGAAAATGACCTTAGCATCAATAGCAATATCGGGCAGCATTCTTATTATACTTCAGTGTTGCCTTTTACCAAGGAATACTTGATGGCTAAAGGCGTAGTCTAACATGATAAAAATGTTTATCTCCTCGTGATTAATGCAAGGAATTGATGAAAAATAAGATAAAACCTGAAACGTAAGATGAAACGTGAAAAAGTACTCTGAAGTTGCATTTAAAACAGGGTAAAATGGAAACACTTGTCATTGCTTTGATCAGCAAATGGAAAAAGGGTGTTACTACTACATTCCTATCCAGATTAGGTGAATGAAAAACACGTGCAACCCCAATAAGGGCGCTTCCTATCATGGATGCGTTGTAGAATTTGTATATTTTTTTTACTTAAACATTAGTAGTATCTACATGGACAACAGTTTTAAGAACTTGTAAAGTTTTAGTTACATAATGGCTATCTGTATACAAATTAAAAGCAACTGTGGCTAATTCCTGAAATACGGTAGCTACAGCTGTTAATTCTACTACCTAAGCTGATGTAGGAGCTGTTTTAAAGGAAAACATTTATTTTTGAATAATATATGCTGCTTTCCCATTAGATGATTCATTTGTAAATTATAACAAAGCTTCTGCTAACTATCCCTGTCTCATAAGTTTTGGAAAACTGAAGCATCACTATTTAGAAATTGTAACAATTTATGTTTAGGATAGTGATTATTAATTTTACCCTCAAAAGCTGTGAGAGCAATTGTCCAAGAATTTACATTTTGGAATAACCAGTTTACTTGCCGTTGTGAACGGAACTGCTATCAAGGCAGGTTTTCTTACTAATTATTTTTTAGATTCTGTCCCAACCATTTACATTAAACATGCAACTGCCTCCCAATAAGGTGGTAAACCACCAATAAATTCACAGCAACGGTCCATCCTGCCATAGAACAGCAGTTGGTGTATGAGCATTAGAAAATATATATTTGTTGCTGTTTTATAGCTGGTTCCATTGGCTATCTCATCTGCCTACTTTTCTAAAGTCCCCTCCGATGCAGGGCTGGAATCTCCTTTTTTTAAAATATCAACCAAAAGCTTTAATTTTCCTGTAAATTTTTTTTAAATATGGACGAAGCCAATAAATGTCTACCAATAATTTGTGAAAATTGTTTAAGGGTTTTAACCAACTTTTCTGATTTGAATCTTTTGTGGCTGAATTACCTTAGGATAATAGGGTATGTAGTGACTTAGTCTGTACCTTCCCAGGGGCATTAATCAACCCTTGTTCTTTTTAAGGTCCTCTGCAGACAGGCATAGGCAGCAAGCAACATTCCTTCTTGCTTATGAGCTAATAAAATATCATCCATATAATTAATAGTATACACCTGTCC